>JBBYHM010381910.1:2818-13552 GCA_038381775.1 Adansonia rubrostipa
AGACAAAACTCTCAACAAGAAAATCATGAGAGACTTATTGGCAAATTTCTTTTAACATGTTGATTTTAAACAAGGGTTTAAAAGTAGTTGGAGTTTGGAGTTTTTATTGGCCAAGCCTAAGATCATTTTCTTCTAGTCAAAGCCGCTTTGTCGGACTAAAGTGCCTTAGACATTGATAAATTGCCATAGGAAAACATGCTTTTTTTTTTTTCTTTAGCCATAAAAAAGATGCTTGATAGTTGATATAGATCATAGATAGATAGAATCAAATAGTTTAAAGAACAACTAACTTTGGAACTTATAAAATAGGTGGAATATTAATTATCATTTCTTATAAAAATATAAAATAATTGGAATATTATTTATCATTTCTTATTAAAAAAAATCAAATAATTGGAATGTGGGATGCCACAAGGCACACATTTGACTTTCTTTTTATTTTAAATTAGAAAAAGAAACATTTTGAAACCGGTTGATTAAATAGGAGATATGTACTCTAATGCTAAAAACATGGGCCTTTAGCCCCAATTACTATCACGTATCTATTGCCACCTACCGAAAGTGTAAGCCCTACATTATACATGAAGGGAGATGAATAAAACCTTGAAACAATCTATTGCATCTTGGTGCTCTAGGAATTACAAGGAGTTTACCAGGCATAGAAATGAACCTTTTTTTTTAATTATAACTTTAATTTAATCTCCCAAAATTATTTAGGATATTAAAAAAAGTTAAAAAAATTAATATAATTTTACAAAAATCATGTTGAACAATATGTGTATGTATATCTATATATGTTTCTTGAAAAATGAAGATTGAAATTTACACCGGAAAAATCCTATTAATAAAAATGTTTATTATATATATAAATTAAGCATTCATTCTAAAATTAATTGATTATATGTAAAAGATCATAAGCGATTTAATATTTAACCGATTTGGGATAATACTATTTGATAAGCTCTTATCACGTGTAAGTGTAGACAGAAGAGTCTAACACATGAAAAACTTAGAAGGGGTAACACGTAAGAGCAAAATAATGGAACCTGGACTATGATATCATACTAAATATCCATTTTAAACCAAATTAGTTATAAATGAAAAGACCAAACCTAAATATAAGATTACAAACAATCTAAAATCTAACGATAACATTTACGTATTATTGCAAACTTAGATTAAAACCTCAATTGCATTTGCATGGAATCAAACTTGTTTTAGGTTTCATAAAATAAAAAAAAATAAAACCCTTTCATACAGTTGGGAAGTCACTTTGTAGACTTTGGCCGTTATTTGGCAAATTTTGATTACTTCTACTAGCTTTGTGTTTGATATTCTAACCTAGTGACCCCCTCGTCTCCGCCAGCTTAGCCACAACTAGACGCCGACAATATTTGTCCTTCTTTCGTTTTTAAATTAGAAGGTGAAAGGACGTTTGAGGGAAACAAATTTTCTGTATATCATATACATTTGTCTCACATGTAGGTAGGTGATGATTAAAATTACAATTATTAGAATTAACCATCGCTTTCGTTGTGAATGCTTTTATTTTATTATAACTTTTCAATTAATTAAAAGTGAAAATTAACTTTAAATTAAACAATATTACTATAATTATAATTTATTAATTATAAAAATTAAATTTGTAATAATTGTTTTTGATCAAATATAGATCTTAAATCGATCTCCAAATTAACATGCTGACCAACCCTTTAAATATATCATTTTAAAAATAAAATAAAAATAAAACTTATTCTTTCTGGATGGAATGGTATGGATCTTATGTCAATTTGTGACTGAACGTATTAACTAACTCTTTTAAATACATTATTTAAGAATAAAACAAATATTAAAAAATTTAAGCTGATTGGGTATGAATCTAAATGATCTGCGAGTGAACATGTAGACTTATATTTTTACCATTTAAAATTAAAGTTAAAATAGTAAATAGAATAATTTTTTTAACTTTTTATCTTTTAACGGATAATTATGGATCTTAAATTAATTCAAAAATCAACGTGCGAACTAAAAACTCTAAATACATCATTTAGAAATAAAAATAATTAATTGATCAAATAAATTTATTTTTTAACTTTTTGTCTGTTCGAATCAAGTACAAATGCTATATCAAACATCAAGACAATATATTGATCAACCTTTTAAATCTATCATTTAAAAATAATATAAAAAACTTAAATATGAAAAAAAAAACATTTTTAATTTTTTCTCGAGAGGTTGAATACTGATCTAAATTAACCCGTGAGTTATTATATAAAACAATCTTTTAAATATCTCATTTAAAAATAAAATAACTAAAAATAGGTAATAAAATAATTTTCTTTAAAAATTTTCTTCAACCAAATTAAGTATAAATCTAAATGGATTGGTGATTATTCTTAGAAGTGACAAAATGGATCTGAACCCGAATAAGCCCGAATCCGAAAAAAATCAAATCTGAAATAATCCGTCCCGAACTCGTCTGAACCCGCTCAATTGTCACCTCTAATTATTCTACTAACTAATTCTTTAAATAAATTATTTAAAAATAAAATAAAAAATTTAAAATAAAATTCCAAAAAATGTAAAATGAAGACATTAAGGTTCTCTGGTCATCATGTATTATTAAAAAAATTCGTCTAAAAGGTTCTCCTCATCATGTCAAATAAAAGAGCTCGTCACGTGTGGAATAAAAAACCTTTTAAGGGATTTATTTTTTTTAACGATAAAGTATAACATTAGAAAATTATGAAAAATCATCAAATAGAAAATTGGAGCATGGCTTGGTCATAGTTACATAATTCTGATTTGAACTTTAAAAAATTAATTAATTCATTCGAATTTAAACTCAATTCAGCTTAGATTTTAAATAATTCAATTTTAAATTTATCTAAATTTGATTTAATTCAAATTTAAAATAATCAAAACCTAAATTAACTCGAATAATTAACTCAAGTAACTTAAAATTAAATTAATTATAATTTTACTTTAAAAACATTAATTTAAAAAATATTGAAAATCACTAATTTCTTTTAATTTTTGTAATTTGTAATTACAATTGTGGAGTACTAGAAAATATGCAATCTGTCGGCAATCATTTTAGAGAAAATTAGAAAATGAAAAAAAAATGATGCTATCATATATATCCTTAAGATATTTGAAATTAAATTTTTAATCAATAGTAAGTTGATTTTTTTTTTATTAATTTGTTGTATTATGACTAGAACATTCTTAAACTAATTGTTCAAGACTTCAAGATAATTGTTTCAAGATTAAAATAGTATTTTAAATATATAATAATTTCAAAAATAAGTTAATAAAAATAAACTTACAATTAGATTTAAAGTAAAATTATTTATCTTAATTATCATGGATATATTTATGATAAGCATAATTTTTTTATCATTATACATATTATTTAAAATAAATAGTATTCTTATTTTAAAAATATATTACATTTTTATGTATTTAGAATAAATTACAATAAAATAGCTTGTTAATAATAATATATGGATTTTATCATAATAATTTATACGTTACATTACGGTAATATATTATCATGTAATTTAGATTAAGTTATATAATATCTTATCGTTACATGTTATCCTTAAAGCAATTGTGTTGTTTTATTTTAAATGTATTATCTTTTAAGTCTTGTCATATATCTAGGGGTTAGTTTTTGATAGGTAAGGAAACCTTGCAAATCTATAAAACAGGATGAGATAGAAAGATTGCAGAGAGAAAGATTGGAGTGAACTTTGGAAAACAAATCTGGTGGTAGGAGGTTGTGATGAAGGTTGTAAATGACTAAAGGTGGTGAAAATTACGATAGTTGTAGGTTTTGTAGGTAAAGATTACAAAAAACTTTTAGAAAGTCAAAAGTTAATTAGATTATCAAAAGATCCAAATAAAGCTTAGGGACTCCTATTTATAGCCTCTATAAGAAGTTACCAAAGCAATTACGAAGAGAGAGAGGTGCTATAAAAGTAGTGGTTTGATGGAGGTTATTGGAAGTTATGTCTTGGGGAATTTTTTAGTAACAACTGATGAATTTCGTTTACATGATAGCACACTTAAGAGCTATTCAACAAGAAAGGAAAATTCTTGTTTTCCAGGGAAATGTCAAGAAGCTGACCACTTAATAGTCTTCATATTTGAGCCTCCAAGACATACTCTCCACGAAATCTCAAGTGTGGAGAAAACCAAACAATCCTACTAGTTTTTTGGGTTTAGCTCCACAGTATTTATTTAACGGATCTTATTGTGCGAGGTAACGCTACTATTAAGAAGCGTTGCTGCCAAAAGAGCATTGTTGCCAAAAGCACCTCTGCAAAAAATGCTATTTGGCATAGCACTACTGCCCAAAGCAGCTATGCCAAAGTACTTTTGCCAAAAAGTATTATACTAAATAGTGTTACTGCCAGAAGCATATCTATCAAAGAGTGTTATGCCAAAGCACTTTTGCCAAAAAGTGCATTATCTATAAAGATTATACTTGAGTCATATGTTATTAATCGAAAATAGACATCTACAATATGATTATCTAATAATATATAATATAGGTCATTGATATGTGTATATATAATAGTGATTTGTATATTGCATTATAAAAATACACATATCAATATATAAATGGATCGATATAATGATTTTAAGTGCAACAATACTTGTTTAAGTAGAATGACTAGAATTTTGTCGGTTGCTATCCTGTTATAATATATAAGTTTAAAGTTTTGAATCCCCTTCGGCTTAAGATTTTCTAAATAAATTTCATCATTAATCTGTTAAATTTTCGTGAAGTTCCATATTATTCACAATTTAGGAAACTCGAATTGTTTTCCTCCAAAATCTTATGAATTTCTTCTAAGTGCAATCATCAATCCATTAACATGAAGTGAAAATTTGAATGAAATTTGTTTCAATGTCCACCAAACCGAGGCACAATGTGGCAAATTTCATTCATATGTTATCTACATTCTAACCAAACATTAACCCATGATTGGATTTAATATCAATTCAAAAGGCTGTGAATCAAAAAAATTCAAACCTTTAGGTCACATGTGAAAATGCAACATTATGTAAGATCAAAGACTAATAATGATGCAATTTATTTTATATTTCATTTTATGTGTCAAAGACATAAAATACATTCAATTGTGAAATAATTTAAAATTTCCAAAATATCTTATTTAAACAAATTGAGAACCATTCAAATCCATGAAGATTAAAGGAAAACATAACGATAATTACAATATTTTCACGAAGGGATTCCTAGGATGAAAGATAAATTACCTTTTTTTATTTGGGGGTGGGGAGGGGAGGGGCTTTATTGCATTAATCTAAAATGTCGGGGCTGCCATCTGGTATTTTCCCAAAGCGTGAGCCAATAGAGGTGACCATGAAACCATGATTATTTTTTTGCGTTGTTCCTGCTTGTCGGCACAGACATGATCATGAAATGAATTTACCACTGCAACCAAACAACCTGAACCTATAACAATCCGTATGAATTTATTAGGTCTTTCGATTAACAAACATGGAAGATTCCTTTTAAATGGGACCCTGTTTGGGAGGTCCCATGACTACATGTGATTTTCTGGCTAAAGACTATGCAAAATGCAAAGTGACTAAGCTTATTTATGCATTTTATATATCATAGCTTTAAATCGTGATCATAGATTTTATTATGGATATGATTACAATATCATGATTGTAAGTATTATAAATATGTAAAATGGTACGATTATTATAGACCTAAATTTAATAATGTTCTAAAAAATTTGAAAGTGTCATTGACATAACGAGTAAAATGTGGTGTAAAAATTATAACTTTCTTAAGGCTGTGGCAGTTAACAGCCGTGTGTGTATATATATACATATACTCATCTTCTCTTCTGCAACACCAGCATTTGCAGTGAAACCCTTTTCTCACAATAGGAGCTACGCTAGCACACTAGAAGTCTTTTGCCCATTGAAATGGCGAAAACTTGGAAAATGCAAGCAAGAAACCAGAAAAAACAAATTCTAGAAATTTACCATATTTCTCACATTTACAGCAACCATGAACATGAAGATTGAAACACAAAAAAGAAAAAAAAAATACAGCACTAGTCTCTTTTCTTTTTCCCCTTTTTATTAATTATGTGGAATTAGATTCTGAACTTCTCTCTATCTGATCTACTTCTCCCTCTCAACTTATTTATCTAGCCAAAAAAATAAAAAATAGTGAAAATGAACATATAAATTCCACTGACTACTATGCTACAACCCCACCAATATATGTGTACTCACCTATAAAAATTTAGTTCAAATGCTTCCATTCCATTCCAATGCATGCATCATTGGCAGATCCTGACCTACTTGCCAAGCTGATAGCTGCTAGAACGTTAACTCAAAAGAATTGCTTCTTGACATTTATTACTTGACTAACATTTGGGCCATGAAGTTTGAAGGTACTAGCTGGTTTGCTTCTGACACTGATATCACTCACTTGTGCCCATTGACACCGGTTTGCTGGCTACAATTTCATATTCACCCCCTTCATCTTCTTCCTCATCATCGCCGTCCTTCTCGTCTTCTTCGTCCTGATTTTGATCGCTTTCCATCTCTTCCATTACATGATCATGTTGGTGTTGGTCGCGCTCCGGAAGAGGAGGGCGCCATTGCTGCTCTGGGCGTACCATCAATGGGACTGAGTTCTCGGGTTTTAATTGATTGAAGGAGCTGTCATGTTTGTTCTTTTCTTTATATAAAGCATCAAGTTGGTGAAAATATGGACATGTTTTCGAATCCTCGGGCCTTTTCTTGTGGTTCTCTTTCACCTTCTTGAAGTACTTGTTTATGTTCTCCCATTTCTCTTTGCATCTTTTGGCATTGCGACTGTAACCAAGCTTTTTCATGGCTGCTGATATCTCCTCCCATAATGGTCCTTTAGAACCACCATCGTGGTATTTAGCGTCAAGGTTAGTCCTTAGCTTAATCAGTGCTTCAACCTCAACTTTAGGCCATCTTGAAGTGCTTGTTGCGTAACTTTGATCGCCGTTATCAGTCTCTGGCACGTCTAAATTCACCACTGGCAGCGGCAGTAGTGCTGGAGCAGATGTTGGCACTGCTGCTGCTGGCGCTGAAGTTGGCAGCGGCGCTGCTGGTACCACTGCCAATACTGGCTGTTGTGGAGCATTTAAAGGCGGTTGCGGTTGCTGAGACGGCGGTGGATTATTTTGTGCCTGCTCCTGATTTTGCTGCTCAGATAATTTTTGCAGGAACGCCATGAGTGCTGCATCCTTTGCTGCTGCTATTGATCTTTCTTGGGCTAATATCTCGTGTTCTCTATTTATTCTTGCAATTTCTTGCATCCTCCAAGCTTCTTCACGGACCATTCTATCGTACTCGCGTTTCTCTATTGCTTCCAAGAATTTCTTCTGCATCTCCTCCTGCTTCTCAATCACCTCCTTCATTAGCCTCCCAAAAAAATCCTTCCATTTCCTTTTCCTCTTCCGCCGACCTTGCAATTCTAAATCCGATGAGGTCGATGATGAGGCGGAATACGACATTAGATCTGCTGAAACGTTAGGGAAAGAAGGAATTGTAGGGTTTGCTGTCGCTGGTGGGGGTTGAATTGTAAGGTTTATATTCGTTGGTACAATGTTTTGTGGCAAACTGGGGAGTGCTGCGGATGGAACAGTGACATTAGGCGGATTGATCGAAGGATTAGCTGCTAAAATTGTCGTCTGAGGTTGAGGCTTCTGTTGCGGTGGCGCTGGCGGTGGCGCTGCCACGGCGGCTGCTGCAGCTGTTGCTGGGGATTGAATGGAAGGATGATTTTCGAAGGCTTCTAGTTGATCAAAGAACCGATAAGTCTTGCCATCTGCTTTACCAGTTCGTCCATCTTTGGTCCTCTTGTGATACTTGTAAACGTTCTCGAATTTCTCCTTGCATTTCTTGGCACTTCGATGATACCCAAGCTCTGCTAGTTTCCTGATATCAACAGTAGAACAAAAAAACTATTTAACCTATCTTCAATTCAGCATTACAGAACAAACCTAAACACCATCGCACATAAAATAAACTATGAACTGAATTTGATATATATATATATATATATATATATATAATTCAGACAAGAAAATTTTGATAGAAGCAAAAACAAATAAAAGACAAAGGAAATGAAAAAGGTCAAGACAAAAAGGATGATAGAATTGAAGACAAACCAAGAAGTGACACTGATGAACACGGTTTTCCCCGCCCAAGATGTAGACTATTACCTTACGGGTTTTTTTCTCATAGTTGATATTCATCATCTATAGCATATTTCTTTATTTGTTTATAATTATGATAAATTTGATACTAATGAAAACGCGTTCGAAATGGCAATTTAAATTCATTTTGTTATCCTTTTACTTTTGAGAGTTTGATAGAATGAATGGGAGTGAAGAAACGATGAAGGGAAAGGAAGGGAGATATGAATTAAAAGTTATGAGCAAAATTCAGATTAAGATTCCTTTTGTGAAATATTGGGAAAAGCAGATGCCAGAACTGATACAAATTCCATATCCCAAAGTTTCCTAATAGCTTAAGCAATATGTGACATTGAATTCCTCTTGAAGATGCTGAAATTCTCTCAACTCGGAACTTATGTTTTTTTCCTCTTACAAAATATCAAACAATTAAAGAGAGAGAGGAACGACAAGAATATAATTTCTTGCACTCTAACACTTCCCTTTAAGTACAAAACTGAAAATAAATGATTCGAAAACACAGATCTCCACTCATGAAACTTAAAGCAACTGAAATTTTCATTGAATTATCAAAAAGAAAAATAAAAGGAAAATAAAAAGTGATAATAATGATAATAACAATCACCTGGAAACCTCTTCCCATAAAGGACCCTTAACGCTAGCGTCACGAAAGGTAACATCCATGTCGGACCTTATCTTCAAGAGTGCCAAAGTCTCTTGCCTCGGCCACCGGTTGCCACCGAAAGAACGGTCACCTTCATCAACCCTACCTCTATCATCATCACCTGAATTGTTATTATTGCCGTTTAAGCCAAACGTGTTCGCCGCAGCACCTTCTTCACTGCTTCCATCACGAGCTCCACGGCTGCTAACTATGGCGGCAGCAGCAGCAGCGACGTTGCCATCAGTACCACCGCCGCTGCTGCTTCCAAGAACACTAGCAGTTGTGTCACCACCAACACCACCCAGCATATATGACTTTTTTAGATACGACAACTTCTTCTTTCTTTCCTTTCTTTACCCCACCCCCCTTGGCAAGAGCTTGCAATTTACTTACAGCTTTCAAAGAAGAAAGGGAAAAAAAATGAAAAAAGAAAAACTATTTCTACTTTGTATGTCTCGATTCCTATGATCCTATCTATGAACACAGAAAAAGAGAGTGGTGAATTCCTCTCTTTTTCTTTTCTTCCAAAGAAGATGATTCGTATGTGGGTGAATTTATTAATTTATTTTCGTCTGCTTGTCAATCTCAAGAAGTTTTTCTATTTTTTTTTTCCTTTTCAGTGGAATCTTCAGGATTTTTATTTTTATTTTTTAAAAGGCAGTTGGTTAAACAAAGGTAAAGAGGGGTGGAGATATTTCTTTAGGTATAATAATTTATCGTAAATGTATACGATTCATAATTTTATTAAACATATTATATTTATTAATTATATTAATTATATTTAAATATTTTATATTATATAATTACATTATTTATATATATATTCATATTATATTAAAATATTAAATTTTTTTCTTCTCTCAATTATAATTAAATGGATGCCCAAAAAGATATATATTATACAATGAAAAATAATAAATATATTTTAACAGCTGCGCAAAGCGAGATGGTGATAATTAGTTGTATTTTATCTGTCTTCCCATATTTAGTTAAAAGCCAGCGAGTTTTGTTCAGCGTTTTTACTTTTATTTTTAAAAAATTTTTTTAAAGGGATTTTTTATTGAATTTTTTTGACACTTAAATAATTATTTTTTACGAAATTAATAAAATAATGTAATAATTAATTTGTTTTTTCATTTTTAAAAGCTCTAAACACTCTTTAAATTTTTCATTTATTTTTTAAATGTTTTTATCTTGTTTATATATATATATATATATATATATATATATTTTTTTAAATTATGAAAATTGAAGATCTAACATATATTTTTGGGGTGTTTTCCATACTTCCAAGGACGTTTGGCAATATTTTACCGAAATGATTAAAAATTAATCCCTAACATGGATCCCAATAAATCTCTCCTAAGATACTTTAATCATTGAAGCAAATTGTTTTTGAAGGAAAAAAATTATTATTAAACATGAAAATTTTCAATTAGATCATATGATTGCTGATCTAAGTTTCTTTTTAACCCAGAAATCTTAATTAATTATAAAAAATACCCTAAATTTTGTAGAATGATTAGAATAACGACTGATTTTTTTTTTACTTTTTTTTTTCAATTTATCATTAAACAAAAATTGTGGCCAAAAGGGTTTCCATGGGAAGATGGTGACAATGAAAAGCTTGACAAAGTATTTGGGGGATTTCGTAATTATTAGAGGAAAAAAATTTGCATAAACCTATCATAAAAATTGTGGGAGATTTATATTTTAGGTAACTGAACTTAGTATTAATTTTAGTATAAATCATAAACTTTTAATTTTATCAAATTATATTAATAGACTCTTATTATTAATAAATTAAATCATTTAGGCTATTTCAATTAAATAATT
>JBBYHM010381920.1:2376-15960 GCA_038381775.1 Adansonia rubrostipa
AGCATGATAGCTTATTTTGGTCAAATATAACTATTTTAAGATGACATTATAGGTAATGGCATTCACTTGTCATCACCACTTATTAAAGATAATTTTCCATCGAATGTATTAGCATATCCTCAAGAAAATATTTTAAAAATTAAATGACAAGTGCAGATGACAATGTTTACCCATCATTGCCTATATAACCATGGTATATAGGACTAAAGGTTAGAAGTGTTTCCCCTAGTGACCCTATTCTCTGAGTTATTCTAGTAGTAATTTGGTATAGTTTGACATGGTTTAGCTTATAGAGTTCACTATATGGGTTTAAGTTGATGCCTAATTTAGTATCTAAATTGCTCCTCCGTTTGACAAGGATAACCAAGGCACCCTAATCCTAGGTCCATCACGGGTTTGGTGGAACGAGTTCAACCCGATGGATGTATTTCCCTATGCAAATGTGAAAAGGCACTCATGAGAGACATAGGTAATTTACACCTTAAAAGGTCTTGCCATGCCTATGCAGAGGGTTACTCATGAAAGCAGATGGTTCACTTCCTCTTAATAATTAGGATTTTAACCACATCATGGTGTTTGGTGGGAATTTAATGCAAATGCAAGTGCATGATGTGTGTTAGGAAAATAATCAAACCTTTCTGTTAGCCTCATATTACTGTGCTTATTTAAATAAACATTTATTCGACAACATAGTAGTCCTTAATAATCACAAAATAAAGCCATGAAAAATAAAAAAGAATTATAACTAAATAACAATGAAAGCTGAAAAGTTAAAGATCGTACGAGGCATAACTAGTCATAGGCCTAACTCTCTAAGTGGTCCCCAGCAGAGTAGCCAAGCTATTGCCACATGCCTGCCTTTAAAATTTTAGACAATACAAAAGGTTTAGCATGCTTGACTTAAAAATGTACGATATTGATGGTGGTCAAGCCTTTGAGTTATCTCATGATTGGGATTTGGATTAGGTATAGTATTATGAAGGGGAGAGAGGCTGTCAAGCAAATCGCTCATCAACTAGTCTCGAATGGCCACCAAGCCATAAACTTGGAGTCACCACCGATCACTTCAGGCTAGGTAGGATCGAATGCCTATTGTAAATAATATTCTGAGTTACAAAACTTGAAACATCAATTTCAAAGTCTACAAAATCCAGGGATTTGTTAGTTGGGTCAGGAGTTGGTTACACATGGAAAAGGATTAACACCTCCACGATCTCTGAAATTGGTACCTACTAACTATGTCTCTCTTTGGTTTTGACTTAAATGATTCCATTTGGTTATTACTTAGATATAATCCCTTTTAATGCATGAAGTTTTATAGAAAATGTAAATATGGGTTTTGAAAGATAATTTGACATCACATTTGCACCATAGAAGTAATAAAAAGCATAGGGATTTTTATTATGAAAACAATTTTTGGGTTAAATTTTTAAAAATTCAAATATTTCTTGTTAGGCACTGGAGAGATATCAACACAGAACATTACTTTGTAAATTTTATTAGAAAACAAATTTTAAATATGAATGCATGGTAGTCACTATAAAAAGGAATCATCTTATTTTCCCTTAAAAGGCATCGAAATCGCTTTCTAATAGTGTCTTGTTCGTCATCGGATTATTCCTAATGAGGGAGTTATGATTTTTCAAAACTCTGTTGTCTAGAACCCCTAGAACCAACGTGCTACGTTTTGTTTGGGCCATTTTGGCCCCTTAGATGATTTTTTTGAAATTTTTAAATATTTCTCTTAAAATGTTTACAAAATTCTCTTTCCAAAATGGTATTGTTCATAATCTAATAATTTTGGATGAGAACAAAAATCTTTTTTTCAAAGTCCATCATGCCCTTTCCCTACAATTGTTGCTAGTGTTGAAATAGGCCTAACTCTAAGAATTAATTTCGCCTAGAAGATAATTTTCTTTGATTTTTAAAATATTTTTATATTAGTCCTCATTTAGTTACCTTTCCAACAGTACCTCATTTACCCCTTGAAGCCTTCAGATGAACCCTGAATAAATTTGAGAAAAGAAATGATTTAATGCCCCTATTTTTAACCTAATTTTTGAAACATATTTATAGAGATGTTCGAACATCTCGAAATGCATCTGATTCCTACTATACAAATCTTTTAAGCCTCGGATCAAGGCTTAAGACAAAAATATATTTTATATAAATCCTCTATTTTTTATTTTCAAAATGTTTTTAAAAAAACCTTTTCTTATAAAACATAAAAATTTGCATTTTTAGGGATACTCCAACCTCATTACTCTGAAGAGATACTCAAACCTTATTTTTTAGTGAAAAACATTAAATTTTTCTATTGAATTTGTTTGAGATTCCTAATTATTTTCTTAAATCATCAAAAATTTTCATCTTTGGGATACTCTGACCCCACGCCTCCGAGAGAATACTCTAAACTTGTTTTTCATAAAAAAAACTCGAATTTTCTCTTTATTCTAATTATTTTCATAACATTATCTTTGGGGATACTCCAACCTCTGCCTCTTCGAGGGGATACACAAACCCCACCTCTCCGAAGGGATACCCCAATGATGCTTTTAAAAAATCCAAAAATTTTGTCTTTTTCAAATACCTTGGGTTGTTTTTTATTAGAACCTTTTTTTGTCCTTCAAATTACCACCAAATCCAAAACCATCTCTAAATTATCATCCTGGTTATTCTTCAAAAGTCAAAGACAATGATGATATAAGTTATGATCATCCCTCTTTTTCACATTCTTTTTTTTTTGTGATTGTTGTTTATGATATTATTATATTCTTTCTTGTCTTACTAATACGTTTCCACTTTACAGTGACTACTGTGCATTCACATTTAAAATTTGTTTTCCAACAAAAGTTACAAGGCAATGTTTTGTGTTGGTATCTCTCCAATGCCTAATACAAAATTCCAAATTTTCAAAAATTTAATCTAGAAATTTTTTCCCAAAATATTCGTACACTCCTTATTACCTTTGCGACGTATAAGTGATGTCAAATTATCTTTTAGAACTTAGATTTACATTTTCCACAAAAGTTCACGCATTAAAATGGATTATATCTAAATGATGATCAAATGGAACCGTTTAAGCCAAAATTGAAGTGAGACATAGTTAGTAAGTTTGGATTTCAAGTGTCGTAGGGGTGATAATCCTTCCCCACACATAACTACAAACCCAACCAATGAATCTTTGGACTTTGTAGACCTTGAGATTGATGTCTCAAGTTTTGTAACTCAAAATTATTTTCAATAGGCATCTGATCCTATCTATGCCGAATTGATCAGTGGCAACTCTAAGTTTATAGCCACTTTGTGGTGGCCATTCAAGACTAGTTGGATGAGTAATCCACCTAATGTCTCTCTCCCTTCATACTACCATGCCTCATCCAAATCTCGATCATGAGATAACTTAAAGGCTCGACCACTATCCCTATCATACTTTTTTTAAGTCACGTGCACTAAGACCTTTATAAATCATTTGAAGTTTCAAAGGCGAGAACATGGCAACAGAAATACTTGGTTAAATTTAAACTTAGTTTATTCTTGTACATCTATCTAGTTGTCACAAACCAAAGCTATCCAATTATCCAGCCTCCAACGAGGATCTACATGAGTGACTTAAGAAACATTTACATAGGTTGGGATTTTGTTCAGCTTGGAGCCATGATAGAGGCTTTAGTTTGATAAACCTTCCTTAACCAAACATCTTTTTAATCGTTTTAGAACCGAGAAGACAAACATTTTTCTTCATAATGAGAATGTGGCCAAAATCCTATGTTTAATAATAAAAGGCATTATCTACTTAAGGACAACAAAAAAACGCTAAGACGAAATAGCTAGGTTAAGGTTAAATTGAAATGTCTGGGTTATTTGCACTTAAAACACTAGATTAATTGAAGAAATTGAATTAAGTCCTTCAGATGATATCTCAATAATTTAATCTAGTCCCATTTTAATTCCATAAATCACCTTTAAGTGCATGACCCATTGACCCCTAACATGTTGGTAACAAATATAAATTAATTTTGGTTAAGAATATTTATATTTACAAACCATACGTGGGATATAGCAATGCATCATGGCCACCTAAGTGTCAAGAATGTCAATATGAATATGGCTTGACAAGCCTTTTGATGTATAGTATGCCAATGTAATTTAATCATTTCATCATATACCCCAAAAAAAGACAAGTGAATGGTGCAGTATCCATTCTTAACACATTCCATATAAGTCTTGTAGGCCTTATATGTTAACCCCATAATCAATATTGCCTTGGCTTAAGACTTTAATCTTACACGAGCTAAGAATAAAAATAGATAAAGGATCTAATCCTAGGCATTTAATGCCTACTGTTTGAATTTAGGGAAACCCATGAGCTATGTTAGCTTTGAATTAATATTATTTTTGATATAACTAAAACTTAAGCTTAATTAGTTTGTGTTTAAATATTTTCAATTTAGTGTTTTTCCATAAATTATTTGAAAAGACTTTGAAAAGTATTAGAATGTCTTTTAACTCCTTTAAGCACTCAAAAATGTGTTTTTAATGCATACTTTGCTATAAAATATTTTTAGGGTAAGTTTTATTAGTTTTAAAGTAATGAAAAACTCCTTAAAGATGATTTTTATCTGAATGTATCGATACCCTAAGTGTTTGTATTGATACAATGCTTGGTAGTAGCTAAATAACCTTAATGTAGAAATCATTGTTATGTATCAATACATCAATGTTCATGTATTGATATATCTAAAATGTATCGCTACCTACTAAAATGTACCAATATAATGGGCTGTAATGGTCATATTTTGTACGAATAAAGGTAATGTATCGATACACAATATAATGCATCGATACAATCTTAAGGGAATGAATGGATTCGCTCAAATAAAGCCTCTAACAACTATATTATTCCACCAAACTTTCCTAATAGCTATATTCATGATCAAAGCTATATATAAGCCTCTCTAACACCTTTAACAAGATGATAAACTAAGAGATTAAGCTTAGAGTCATATTTTTCATCTCTTACATATTTCTAAGCAGTTCTCTGTGTATGGCATTAATTCTTCCTATCCATTCTTCTATTCTTTGTAATTCTGTCTTTAGAATTATAATCCATTATGCAAACTCTTATAAACATCTAGCCTTTAAAGGTTTTAGCTGTTTACACCTAAATACTTGTAAAAAAGGGAGGTTCCTACTTAGCCATTAAAAAGTAAAGAAGGGTTATATCTTATCCATAAAAGATAAAAGGTAGAGGTTGTAATCTTATCCTAGAAATATAAGAAGTATAAATTTATACCTTGTCTTTGAAAGATAGATAATTCAAGTTAGTTAATTGGGGAAATTTGAGGCAAGTGAGGTCAGGTAAAGGACGTGGGCAATTGAGGCCGAACCTCTCTAAATACTTGAGTTTGCTTCTCTTTCCCTAGCTCTTTAATTGTTCTTTTTATTATTCACTAACTTGCACTCAAAAATGATTGTTTAGAGTTTTCAATTTTATTTATCAAAGTTTAAATATGTGAAAAGTTTTTAGAAATTACTTTACTCCCTTTTGATTTCATTCACCATTAAAAGGTTCAACAAAGTCTATTTACAATAAAAAGTTATTAAAATAAAAAACTAAGAAATAATGCAATGAAATTTATCAAATAACATTAACGGATAGTCTTATAAATACTTGATCGATTTACATTGAACAAGAAAAATAATAATCTAATTTTTATTTTTTATTCAAAAATATCCATTATATTGGATTAAAATAGACTTTGCTTCAATTTTGTACACCGAGCTTGGTTGTCACAAACCAAAGTTATCTACATGTCTAGCCTCCAATGGTGATCCACACAGATAACTCAGAAATGCTTTAAAAGGAAAAGACTTCTTTGTGCGAAAATCCATGCTAGTAGATTAGGTTTTAAAACCTTCCCCGAGCAATTATTTAGCATGAAAATACCATAAAGACCAAAAAATGATTTCTTTTTGAAGTCTGTAAAGAGATGGCACTAATTCCAAGCTTATCACAAATCACTTTAGGGAAGATGAATCAATGTCGTAGGGTTCCTTATTTTGTTAGAGATGGCACAAAGTAAGGTTAAAATACTAGGGTAGAGTGTTTTCAAGCTTTTGCTTATTTGCATTTTGGTCTTTGTTTTTGAACAATTCAAAACACTCCCAAGTGAATTTTATTCTTTAGGCAATTTAATCCTTGTCTTATTTCAATTTAATAAAATCATCCTAATGTACGTGACTCATTAGGTCTCCATCATAATGGCAACAAATATAAACTTACTTTGTTAAGAATAACTTATATTTATAGATAAAGATTGGCATTTAACAATGCATCATGGCCATTCGATATGTAGGAAGAACCAAACTGGTTTTGATAAGCCCTTGAATGTACAGTACCTCAGTGTAATTCAATCCTGTTATCATATATCTCGGAATTAGCAAGAGTATGGTTTAGTGTTTACTCTGACCCCATTCCATATTAGTATGCAAGCCTCATGTTTTAATTCCATAATTGATATTACCTTGGCCAAGGTCTTTGAGTTGACACGGGCTAGGTTACTAAGATACACCCCCTTACATCATTTTGAGTGATGAATAATTTTGAATTCACCTACACTACGTTTTATATCATATCTGAAACCACCCTTATTTGGTATCCATCCATTATGAACCCATCTATGATGATCTATAAGTATGACAATTCACATACAAGGTAGCCTGAAGTCACAAGTCTAAGGATCATTTACACTATTGACATGTAAGTGTATTTCCATAGTCACTCGAGTAAAATACCAAATGGAACTCTCATAACAGGTCATGTTTAGTGAACATGTTCTCATAACAAGTACCTATATGTTATCCTCAAGTATCTTTGCACTTTAACTTATGAGATTAGTTGCATACATCATATGCAAGGAAGCTAAACATATACCAGTTTTTAAGAATTGTCAATGCCCTATGTTGACAATACAATGACCAGGAACAATTTTAGAAATACGACTTTGATACATAGGAATCTCATAATTGTAATTCTTTATAATTCCTCTGCAAAGCTACTATGATTTTCTCTTTTAAAACATCTACAGCTAAATTTTTATTTTGGTTTCCATATTGAGACTATTCATTTGATGGATCATTTGATCAGCACTGATGGCTACAAGAATAGCTACAGAGTACTTAGAATAGGAATGGACTCGAATAGGAAGATGGTCCATCACACAGAGTTATAGAATTACTGAACGAGCCTTCATGTGTTGAAGTCAGATTGAAAGTGACATAATGTACCTCCTCTGAACCTTCAACAATAGAATGTTTGTGTTCCCAATAGGGATTCTAATGGAGGGCTTCAGTCATAAAAGAAAAAAAGAGATAGAAAATAACTAGCGGTATGTGCCTTATTTTAGGGCATTTAGGAAGACCATGTAAGATAATTCTCCCAACTTTCTTCCAAGCGAAACGAAAGTAGAAGAAGAATAAGGTAAGGTCAATTTACGAAACGCAAAGGAAAGAGCATTTTCTATAACTATTAATAAAGTAGTCTTATGGATAAAAAATACATCTTATTATATGAATCAAATATAATATATCTTACATGAAATTACTAACAGCTAGTGTATTAAAAGAAAATCTCATTGGCTTTAAGGTTTACACTAACAATCTTTCACTGGCACTAAAGCCAATCTCCTATATGTCTAAGTCTTATACATTTTATGTGGTGATAGCGAAAAGATAAGCTACATCACCCTTAGTAGGTACTTGTTCCATACTAACATCATGACTTTCTATTATGTCTGTAATAACGTGATATCATCGTAATACATGTTTGGATTTATGATAAGATCTTGGTTCCTTAGGTTGCTCTATGGCTCTAGTGATACCACAGTAAAGTGGAATTAGATCAACAATACTTGGAACCACACCAAGTTTCATAATGAACTTTTTCATCCATACATAGCCTCACATGCAAAGATGTATTTTGATGTGGTTGTTGAATCTATAGTTGTCACCTTTTTGGAACTTTTCCAACAATTTAAGCTTCATTAAAGGTAAATACATAATCGCTTTATGATTTATAGTCATCCCAATCTGATTGGAAGTTAACATTAGTATAGCCCCTAATTTAGAGCTTAGCCCTTTCATAAACTAAAAAAATATACTTAGTCTTTTATAAGTACATAGGATATTCCTTACAGTAGTCCAGTGACCCTCACTAGGATTGCTTTAGTATCTGCTTATGATACTTAGGGCATATTACACATCTGGTCTAGTAGATAACATGGCATACATGATAGATCCAACTGCCAAGGCATATGGAATTTCATCCATCCATGCCTTTTCATTCAATATTTTAGGACATATCTCTTTCGAGTAGTGTATACCATGAACCATAGGCAAGTTTTCTCTCTAATAATTTTCCATCTTAAGCCTTTTAAGAGTCTTGTCTATGTATAAAGATTGGGATAACCTAAGAATTAATTTTAATCTATTTCTATAGATCTTAATTCCTAGAAAAAATTCTGTTTCTCCTAGATCTTTTGTGGAGAATTGTTTAGATAGCCAGATCTTAGTGTTCTATAGGATAAGTAAGTTGTTTCTCATAAGCAATATGTCATCAACATATAACAATAAGAAAATGATTGCTTACCAATTTATCCTCTTATAAACATATGGATCATCAAGATTCTTCTTGAAGCCAAATTTTTTGATTGCTTCATTAAATCTAATGTTCAACTCCATAAAGCTTGCCTTAGTCTATAAATTGACCTTTTTAACTTTCATACTTGATTTAGATTTGACTTGGATATAAAACCTTTGCGTCATGTCATATACACATCTTCTCATAGATTTTCATTAAGGAATGATGTTTTTACATCCATTTACCATATCTCGTAATCATAATATACGACTACTGGAAGTAATATCCAAATGGATTTTACTATAGTAACTTGCAAACAGGTTTATTCATAATCAATGCCTTCAACTTAATTATAATTTTAGCAACTAGTCTGGCCTTATACATTTGCATGTTGACATCAATGTTGGTCTTTCTCTTAAAAACCCATTTGCACCTTATAGGCTTTATCCTTTTGAGTGGGTCAACCAAGTATAGCATCCATGGCATCCATTGAGACTTCATGGCATCAAGTTATTTCTCGAAATCAATATCAAACATTGCTTCCTCATAAATGGTAGGTTCAGTATCACAAGGCCAGCCTCCTTAGTCCATAGAAATTCGTATCTTTGAAGCTCACCTGATCCTACCAGATCAATAAAGTAGTTGTGCCTCTTGAGCTTTAGGTTAAGTAATTGATGTTTTAACAGTGGGCTTAGTTTTCATAGAAATATTTGTTGGTGGTTCTTGAACTTTTTCAAGATCAATTTTACTCCTAGTGAACCTTTTAAGTAGAAACTCTTTCTCATTCGGATCATAAAAATAGTATCCAATGGTTTTTATAAGATACCTCACAAACTTACACTTTATTAATCTTGCTCTAAGCTTATCAGTCATTGCATGCTTCACACAAATAGTGCATCCCTAAATCCTTATGTAAGACAAATTGGCTTTTTGCCTTTCCATATCTTATATGGTGTCTTATCAATAGATTTGGATGAAACCTTATCTAGAATATGAGCACCAATTTCTATGGCATACCCTAAAAAGATATCGAAAGGTTAGCCTTAGACATCATGGAATAAACCATGTCTAACAAGGTTTAATTTCTCCTCTCAAATATTCCATTGTATTGTGGAGTTTTGAATGGAGTCTATTATGACAGAATCCCCTTCTTAGTTAATGATCCAAGAATTCTTAAGTATTCTTCTCCTTGATTAGATCTAAGAGCTAGAATACTCTTATTAGTTTGTTTCTCTACTTTAGCCCTATATTCTTTGAACTTTTTGAAGAACTTGCACTTCATTAAGTACACATACCTATACCTTGAGTAATCATTAGAAAAGGTAATGAAGTAAGAATACTCATTTCCAACCATTGTATTCATAGGTTGACATACATTTGAATGTATTAAGCATAATAAATCTATAGCTATATCACTTTTACTAATGAAGAGTGACTTAGTTATCTCACCTAAGGGACAACATTCACATGTCACATATGATTCATAATCAAATGGATCTAGATAGCCTTATTTGTATAACTTGGCTATCTAAGTCTTATTAATATGACCAAGTCTTCAATGCCAGATTAGGTTTTACTTGGGTCATTATTTTTTGCTTTTTTCAAATTTATGTTGAGTAAAGGCATATCAAGATCAAGCACAAAATAGCCTATTCTTTAATGAGGTTGATCCATCAACTGTGTCATTTATAATGATAATGCAACTATTTTTTTCATTCTAAATTCAAAATTATCATTATTAGTGAGGTATATTGAAATGATGTTTCTAGACAATCTAGGAACATTAAGACATTCTTTAAGTTCTAAGATCATGCCTGAAGATAATTATATGGTGGAAGTTCTAATGGCAGTAGTCGCAACTTTTGCTCCATTGCCCATTCTTAGAACCACCTCATTAGTGCCTAATTTTTTACTGTACTTTAACAAACTTATGTTATTACATAATTATGATCCACATTTTGAGTCAAATATCCAGGTATTTGAATCAATGGTAGAATAATCCAACTCAATCATGTGAAGGTCAACTACATTCCTTTTATTAAGAACTTTTCTCAGTTTGACTTACTAGTCCAAATACTTAGGGCTAATGGCATCATATGTGTCTCGTAGTATAATTATCATAATTACCATTATCAACAACCTAATATGAAATAAGTATTAATTAGTTTTTCATGTATTAAACTGATATTGATGAGGTATTAAATCTTTATTATCATTTCCACTAATTTTCCATAATAATAGCCTTCACTATTTTGTGGATATCTCTTCAAGGTATTTCTAGTGGGCTGGAGCCCCTTTTAACATGTTTCAACCTTGAGCAACTTAAAAATCACAATAAGCCCAATTAGGTAGGTAACATAACTTACCAATCTCTATGCAACTCCTAGATCAGTTAGGTGGAAACTTATTACCTAAATGTATCATAGACATTTCACTTAATCGTGCCTCTAACATTACATGGTCAAGTGTGACATATTTAAACCATACAACATTAGTTGAGTAAGAACTAACTACTCATAACTCAAGGAGTTTTGGGGGAAGGGACCTTGAGCAATTCAATAAATCACCTACAGTCAGAACTTGGATATCCTGTTATGAATAATGGAAGGTGACTTTATCATGCATTGCATGTGACTTAATATTGTATGAGGGATTTGTTTATTTTATCTTTTAATTTATGGGCTCAAGATATTTGCTTGTATAGTGTATTATATAATTGCATAAAGTAAATCTGCTATTATGCATTCTACTTGGATGATTATGGACTTTACTTTCGAGCCATTGAAGGAGATCACTCAATTGATTCTAGGTTTTACAAACAGAATCTTCATAAGCATTATTGCAACCAATTTGGGCTTCACGATGCCTGTGCTTGGATCTCCATCTTCAAGTTGCAAAATTTTTCTTAACTAATCCTAGTTTTACATTTGTATGCAACCTAATTACATTTATAATAAAGAAACCTCAAGTTACATTTGAGGGGAATTAGATGAGAAAGGTAGGGTACACAAACCTTATTTAAAAATAGAGATAAGGTAAGGTACACAAACCCTATTTAAAAAATTAAATACACATAAATAATCAACCATCCATAATCATATTGGGCCTAAGTCCATAATCATCCTATACATCCACAACATTTATGAATATATTTAAATAAATATTAAGTTAGTTTCTAGTTGCCAATTTCAAATAGTCTCTTTAATCTTGTCTTAATTTAATTAAAAAAATAATTTCTTACATGATTAATCTGTATCCTAATCTTATTAGGATAAAACCTAATCTAGTTATTATTAATCATTTAAATTAAGACATTATCCAATCTTGTCTTAAACAATTTAAGATTTAATAAATTGGTTAATTTTAGCTTGGTGATAATTATGAGTTTTTATTAGAGTAGAATTTTATCTAAACAGAATCCCATCAGCACCTAACTAGATAAGCTTTAGCTAGATTATTTTTTTAATTTTAATACTATCTTTATCTGGCATTGAAAGATATATTTCTAGTAGGAACAAATGTCCTAAAACCTAGGAGGTTGACGCAAAGAAGGACTTCAATCCCCTCAAGTCTGTTACCTTTTATGGTGGCTTACATTAGGCATTTGTATGCCAAGCTGCCACCAGTGGTTCACTGCCACTAAATGCCTAATTTTTGTTGCAAATTCCAACATCATATTCTGCCATTAATGCTGCAAATTAAGGTGTTAAGAATCTAGTCCAAGCATAAGCATATAGTATGCGCACTTATGGCATCGCGAATGGCATTGATTCAAAACATTTTTGAAATAATCTTTTTCCCAAATTTTCAACAAGTGTCATGATCTTTTCATGACTCTTTCAAGGCTAGAGATTGTGGAAAAAGTTGCACCAAATAGCAACCAAAATTCTAAAAATTTCAAGTTGATTGAAAACCACCAAACTAAAGCAATTCCTATGCGAACAACACTCAAACATGGCTAAACAGATTTACTGACCATAAAATTATCAAAATTAACTTTAAATAATTAAAAGATGGTTAGAGACATGTAATCAGCATGTTGCAAGTGTGCAAAAAGTTTTTAGGAAAAATTCAAGGCAAAATCGCATTATAGAGACTAATACAAAGGGACCCCATTTAACAATTGGCAACAACTAAATATGTGACTGATCAAGGCTTATAAGGGTGCACGAATACCACTTAAAGAATCTAATCCTAGTCATCTAATGACCAATACTTTGATTTTAGGAAATTGATTTACAATAAAAGTTTACTAAAATTAAAAACTAAAAAGTAATGTAGCAAAATTTACCTAATAGCATTAATGGATCATCTTATAAGCACTTGATCGATCTAAATTGAACAACAAGAATAGAAATCTGATTTTCATACCTTAATCCAAAAATATCCATTATCTTGGATTAAAACAAACTCCACATCAATCTTATACACTGAGGCCCTATTGTCACAAACCAAAGCTATCAATATGTCTAGCCTCCAATGATGATCCATATAGGAGACTAAAAAATCCTTCGAAAAGGAAAGACTTCTCTATGCCAAAATCTATGCTAATGGAATAGTTTTGAAAACCTTGCCTAATTTTCAACATGCCAAAAACACATAGAATGAAAGATAAATGATTTCTTTTTAAAGTTCTTAAAAAGATTATGCTAATCCTAAATGAATCCTCTCTAGACCATTGTGAACCATTTATGATGATCTTTAAATATGATAATTCACATGCAAGTTGACTTCGTGTCTCAAGTCTTAGGATCACTTACATTATTGACACATGAGAGTATTTCCATAAACAGTTTAGTAAAATACCAAAAGGAACTTTCATAGCAGGTCATGTTTAGTGAACTTTTTCTTATAATAAGTACCCACATGTTATCCTTAAGTATCTCTACACTCAAACTTATAAGATTAGTTACATGCATCATATGCATGGCGGCTTAACATGT
>JBBYHM010381930.1:0-14511 GCA_038381775.1 Adansonia rubrostipa
TTTTATGCCATATCCATGCATCTTGTTATCCTTAATCCATGTATGAATCATTAGCCTAACACATTTCAAGCACATTTTGCATGAATCATTGTCATTTTTAGCATCCATAACATTTGCTTGTAAAAATGCATAAAACTTTCTTTGTCTAGACCATTAGTAAAGTTAGCATCCCCATTCATGTTATATGCCATCCCCTTGTATGTTTGTCATCCTCCCCTTGTCAAAATGCATGTTTGATGGCTATTAAAAACTGATTTTGAAAACCTCCCCAAGCCAAGCATGTTAGCCACAACCAATAAAGATTAGCAGGAACTTAGCATTTTCCTTAAAGTTAGCAAAAAATCTTGGGGAAAATTAAGTTTTCCAGATCTGGAATCTTGATTAAACGAGCTTAAAATTTTTGATTTTTGAGAAAATGGCCTTGCACTTGTTCTCTAAATGTTTATGCCTTATTTTTTAGTCTAAATCATAAGTTGTATGATCAACGGGCTGTTTCATCATCCCAAACTACTTTGGGGCTATGCAAATGAGTTCATGATGCTTGTGCCACTCTTTCCCTTCAGTCATGGACGTTTGAATGTCAATTACTCAAGTTTGGACTCGTAGACATAAGAAAAATAAGAAATATCCTCTGCTTTACTTTGTCCCCTGCTAACAGCAGCATTGTTACAAATTAAAAGATCATTTTAAAGTCACAAATAACTTTTTATGAATTTTATAATATTTTTCTCCAAAATTATACAAAAATCTTTAAAACGAGGTCTTCTTCATCCTTGAATCAGCCTGGATGAAAGAGTTATGATTTTTCAAACCTAGACTGTCTGGAATCCTTAGAGTTAACAAAATGCATTCTATTTGGGCCTTTCAGATCCACTAAACGATTTTTCCAAAATTTTTAAACATTTTTCCTAAAAGGTTCATAAAATTCCCTTTTTGAAAAGGTATCATTTGTAATTTTTTGATTCCAGACGAGTCCGGGGTGATTTTTTAAATTTTGATACACCTTGTCCCCTCATATGCCCTGCCAGCAGTGTAATGGATCTGAACTTGAAACTTTATTCCCCCAAAAAGTGACTTTTTGGGATATTAGAATATTTTTAGATTAATCCTCATCGAGTTACCTTTCTAATGGTATCTTGCCCACCTTCTAAAGCCTTCAAACTAATTTAGAATAAATTTGGGAAGTGGCATAGCGCGATACTGTCCTTTGTTTTTGATTATGGTCAAAATTGAGTTGTTTCCTGAGCTTCATCTCGAGATCTTCGAATGTCACCATATCACCCTGATCTCCCATAGGCTCGTATCAAGGCACAAACATATCTTAAATCTTTACCATCCTCATTCCCAATAATTGCTTTTGCCAAAAGTTGTCAAAATGCTCACTCATTTTCTAGATCACAAAGTTTATCAATTTAATTTTTCCAATACGACTTCTCTAAAGAGTGTCATACATGTCACTTTTAGGGATACTCTAGCCTTAACCTTCTGAGGGGACACTCCAACCTTGTTTTTCAAAATTGACAAGATTTAAAAATCTTCCTTTGTCAAAATTATTTGTCATCCATGGGGATACTCCAACCCCTATCTTTCAACTACAATTAATTTTTTTCTCCTTCCCAGACTTCCATAAATGTGTCAAGAAAACCTCGTTCAATCAAAAAACCCAGATGCATCTCAAAAATTGTCAATTCGGTTATTCCTAGATAATTGATGCCAATTGCAAGATAAATTCTAATAGTTCATCCCTTTTCTCTATCATTGCATTAAATGATCCATGTTATGTTACTCCATTTGTTGTCTTACTAACGTAATTTCTTTGTAATGATTATTTACATTCATGTTTTCCAATCACTTCAAATAAAATTAAAAGTAATGTTCCACGTGAGTATCTCTCTAGTGCCCAAAGTAGAATATGGAATATTCCATTTTTAAAGTAAATCCAGAGGTCATTTTTATTGAAAATTTCTATATTCCCCATCTATCCGGGGCGTATATGAGATTAAATATTTTCATCGAAACCTATATTTGTATTTCTATAAAATTCATGCATTAAAAAAGATTATATCGAAATAGTGATGAGTTAAGATCGAAAGAATCAAAACTGAGATAAAACATAGCTGGTAAAGTATCAATTTTAGGCATCGCAAAGAGGTTCATACCTTACCACGCGTAACCAACTCCTAAACCCAAATGGTGAATCTTTGTACTATAGAGACCACATGATTGATGTTTTGAGTTTCGTAACTCGAAACAGAGGTTTCAATAGGCATCCGGTCATGCCTAGCCCGAAATGATCAATGGCGACTTCAAGCATTGGCCATTTCGTGATGGTCATCCAAGACCAACAAGATGAGCAATTCGTCTTATGTCCCCTTCACTGTATCACAAGTCGAGAATCTGTACATTTTCATTCTCATCACATCGCGAAAGAAAAATCTCGGTCAAGAAGATATTTCCAAGTTAAAAAAATATTTTAAGTCTTATGCACCCATAGATCCTCGAGGATCCACTCCGGGGTACGTCACGACAATATATAATTCAAAGTTCATTAAATAAATTGAATATTAAAAAATGATTTTTTATGAATTTAATAATAATATTTTAAGAATCTTAACAATTATAAACATGAAAAATTCAATCGAACAAATTTTTGAAGTAGAAAGCTTCGTATTTTGGAAACAAAAAAATCTACAAAATGGATTGTAATTTTTCAAAATTAATTTTTTGGTAATTTTAATGGGAATATTTAAAGAATTTTAAAGTTCAAAACTTGAGAAAATTCTACCTAAAATTTTACAAATTAAGAAATGCTTGTATTTTAAAGTCGAGAGAATTTTAAACAATAAATTGAAAATTATATAAAATGGTTTAAATACAACATATTATCCGAAGAATTCATTATTAAAAATGAAAAAGGTAAAATTTTGAAATCCAAAATAAATTGATCTGAAAAAATTTTGCAAACATAACACTCGCAATACTGTGAAAATTCAACATTAATTTAATAAAATTGATAATTTGACACCTCATGGTAGAAAATGCCAATGCATATTTTTTATTGAATATTTTTGGTTTTTTTGTAATGCATATCATTATAAATACAACATAGATGTCGGTAAAAATATATAACAGTCAATTTTTAAAATTTTACAAAAAATCTTAAAAAATTCATAAAAATGAAGAATTTTACTGTCATATAATCTGCAGGAAAGATTTTCCAAAATTTTACAAAAGAATATTTAAAAACTGATTTTTTTTAAATATTTATCTTTTTTATTTGAAATCAACCTTCAAATTCTATTTTTTCTGTTGCACGCCAATACGACCATCTATGCGTGAGAGAATAAGTTACAAAGATGTGAAACTATTTGGCAGAAGTTGACCTCTATCGGGATGACAGCCATGTTCCCGATCTCGGATAATAGAACTACTAAAAGAAGAGACTCGGATGAAATTAGATGTCCACATAAAGAATTTGAATAAAATATGACAATCACAAATATAATATTTAAATGTAGTAGCAACACAGAAGGACATATGGATAGACATGGTAATCACGAGAATATAAACAAACTAATAAAAATATGGAATGTAAGTAAAAAAAATTAAATGCATAATAAAACCTCAACTCAAATTTGGTCTCTAAAAGGTTTAGGAAAACCTTAGCTTAAAAAATCGCCCAAGCTTGAAACTTAGGATCATCAAGCCTTAAACAATGAGATTTAGTATAACAATAATAGGAAAAAAAGTAAAATAACCATAAACATAAGCATAATTTAAATAACATAAAATAAAACAACTTGCTTAAGGTTTAGCCATTTAAAAGGTTAGGAAAATGTTAGCTCAACAGTTAAAACTGTTAGTGTAAACCCTACAAGCCAATCACTGTGGCTTGTAAGCCATTATCATTTAGTGATTTTAGTAATCAAATATTATATTTATTTAATGTTACAAAGTTATTTCTTTATTTATAAGATTTAATTGTATAATTGTTGTAAATATCTTATATAAATAAAGCCCATAAAATACATTGACCTTATAAGGGAACTGTAAACAGTTACAATCATGAGATCCCTGTGCATCAAAGCTATGTTTTTAAAAATGTTCTTGGTCATCGTATTGCCAAGACTGAGCATTGAAAATGCACAAAGACTAGCATGTGTAAGCTCCCATGCATCAGATGCATGCAATTGATCTCATAAGTTGAAATATAGAAATAATTAAGGATATTTATATAGGTACTTGTTATGGTAATAAGTTCATTGAACATGACCCGTTATGAGAGCTCCATTTGGTATTCCACTTAAGTGTCCATGGAAATACTCTCAGGTGTTAGTAGTGTAAGTGATTCTTAAACTTACGACACCGTGTCATCTCATATGAGGAATGTCATGCTACCTAACCTGAATTAACCCAACGTAAAACTAACCTAACCTGCCTAATTAATATGTCTAACTTGGACACTATCTGAAAACAATGGTGAATTTAAAAGTGACAAAAAAAGGCCTTGGCCACTCTGAAGTTTTCTAAATTTTTAAACCCCTTTAACATTTTGTATCATAATTTAAAAATAAACTTATGTTTGGTCCCCCTAAAAAAAATAATTTGTCCCTTTGTAATTTTGATACAATAAATAACGTTTTCAATTAAATCTCATTCATTTTATTAGCTTAATTTTTTTTCAATTATTTTTCAATCAATCTAATAGATACATTTACATAAATTATTATGTTAATATTTTATTCTATGTTCATAAAGGTAAAAAAACAAATAAAAGTAGTACTTATCTGATACAAATTTTGTGTTTTACTTTTTTTTAATGTGTGTAGTCTTAGATTTTTATTTTTGTAATATGAAATAATTCTTTTCCTATTTTAATTATTTTAATAGACTGTAGATTCTTTTTAATGTTTAAACTTTAATTCACATTAAAATTTTATATATGCAACATTAAATATAATATTTAAAAATTAAAAAGTTTATTTCATTATAAGAAATTTATATTTTATTTACACACACATATATATATAAAGAAAAAGAGAGGGAGAGAGAGTGAGAGAGAGAAGCGCAGTGAAGTAACTAAATATCGATCAACAAACATAATCCAACCAAAACAATATATTACTCTGATGATGATATAGATGGAATGACAACTTTTTAAAGCTCTTAGTATTCCCATCAAAGAATTAAACCAATTCATCACTAAATTTTAGATCTAATTAGGATTAAAATCTTCGCAATACTTCGATTTCATTATCATTTCAAGATATTTTTAAAGCAAAGCATATATACAAACATGAATATAAGAATTTAATTCATTATGTATATTATATGTAAAAATTATGATGATATCAAAATTTAATTTATCTAAATCATATATATTCATCACTTATTTCATATTACAAAATAAAAAGTGATAAAAATAAATCTAACAACTCATCAATAGCTTATAACATCATTTAGCATACGTTTTTTTAATATTTAATTATCATAATATTTTTCTTTTTGATTCAACTCTCAAAGTTTTTAAAAATATTTACTTACGTCAACTCATCTCTTATTATTATTCAATATTTTAAATTTTATTGATAATTTATCAATGTAATAATTTTTTATTCAATAATATAACTATAAAAATTTAATAAAACCTTATTTAAAAAACAAGTTATATTTAATGTACTGTCAATGTATAAAACTATACACTGACAATGAACAATATAATGACACCTCGATAATGGATAAATAAAAAATTTTAAAATCTTTAAAATAACTATAAATAACTATTTTTTTAACATATGGCATCATATAATTTACTGTCAGTATATAGAGTTATACACTGATAGTGCATCAACTATTAAACCTTAAAAAATAAAGAATCAATCAATATATAACACATGGTACAAAATTGAAAATTTTTTAAATTGTATCATGTATAAACATGACATAAAAAATAATACAGTATGACATGACATGAAAAAATAACATGACAATTATGTTGGAATTTATGTAATGAGTGTCACAAACAAATTGAAAATTATTTGAAAATTGCCAAGTAGATCTAACGCCACAAAATAACTATAATACAACACAATACAAAATAATAGCACTAACTTAAATAAATAGACAAATGTGTTAAAATTTATAAAAATTAAAAAATATATCTTAATAAGATTGGACAATTAAAAATAGAAAAAATTTCAAAAAATAGGAATAGATTTTAAATTGTGATAAAAGGTAAAAGGATAAATTTTACACACAAATAAATAACAACTATAAAATTATTAACAAAGAGGCTGTAATTACTTTTTTACCTTTAATGCATTACACCTTTTTTCACTCTTTCAATGGGAAATAAGCAAATTTGCAAGGTCGGTTCCTTTGGTAAGATAACCAACCCCATATATATAAATATATATATTATAATATATTATATATAAATCATATATATTAAAAATATTATTTAATAATAATAAAAAATTAAAAATATTTTATATTAAATTTTAAATTTATAAAAGAAAAATATTATATTAAGTCCCTAATTATAGTAAATTATATATATTATATATATACTGGAACTAAATTTTAAAAATAATACATATATATATATATCAAATAATAAATATATATTGGAATATATATTTGAGATATGTTCCAATACGTAGAAGGTTGGTTCTTATACTAAGGGAACCGACCCCAAATATATAAATTATATATATATAATAATAAAAATAAAAAATATTTATATTAAATCCTAAATTATTATTTAAAAATAAAAATAAAAATATTTATATTAAATCCTAAATTATTATTTAAAAATACAAATAAAAATTTTTATATTAATCCCAAATTATTATATAAAAGTAATAAAAATATTTTATATTAAATTTTGAATTATCATTTAAAAAATAATAAAAATATTTTATATTAAATCCTAAATTACTATTTAAAAAATAAAATTTAAAAAAAATTTTATATTTTTAAAAGTAATAAAAACATATTTAAAAATAATAAAAAATATATTTTATATTAAATCCCAAATTACTATTTAAAAAATAATAAAAATAAAAAATATTTTATATTAAATATCAAACTATTTTTAAAAATTAATAAAAATAAAAAATATTTTATAATAAATCTTGAATTATTACATAAAAATAATAAAAATTAAAAATATTTTGTATATGTATTAGGTTTAATTTAATTTGATAATGGTTCTCTTTATGGAGAGAGTTTGGTTTAGTTAAAGTTATATGAACATCCAATTAAAATTATATGTACATTTAATCATGGTCATATTTACATTCAATTATAGCCATATGCAATTCAGATATTTTTGACCTGTGGAGTCGATTTCCTTCATAGAAGAGTTAGCTTTTTTTTTTTTTTTAATTTGTGTATATTTTGGCCTAAGGAATCTGTTTTTTCATAGAATCTCAATTCCTTCGAATAAAATCCAAGGTACATATGACTATAACTAAATATACATATGGTCATAACTGAATGTACATATGACTTTAACTGAATGTACATGTGACTTTAACTATACCAATCTCTCTTTGCAAAGAGAATCAATATCAAATTAAATTAAACCCAATACATATACAAAATATTTTTAAATTTTGCAAATAATAATTCAAGATTTATTATAGAATTTTTTATTTTTATTATTTTTAAAAAATAATTTGAGATTTAATATAAAATATTTTTAATTTTATTTTTTAAATAGTAATTCAAGATTTAATATAAATATTTCTTTTATTATTTCTAAATAGTAATTCAAAATTTAATATAAAATATTTTTATTTTTTAAATATATTTTTGATAAATACAATTTGTTTATAAATTTTATATAATATATATTTGGGGTTGACTCCTTTGGTATAAGAACTGACTCTTTACATATTAAAACATATATCAAATATATGTATTTATGATTGTTATTTGATATATATTTATTATTTTTTGATGTAGTTCCAATATATATAATATATATAATTAGTATTTTATTTACTATAATACAAAATATAATATAATATTTTATTTGATAAATTTGAGATTTAATATAAAATATTTTTATTATTTTATTATTTTTAAAAATATTTTAATATATATAATTTATATATACTATATAATATATAATATAATGTATAATATACATGGGAACTAACCTCTCCCCCTTTTGTTTATTTCCCATAAGAAGACTAAAAATAAGGCATCCTGCATTTAAGACATAATTAAATTATAATTTTTTTATTAATAATTCTAACGATTGTTATTTTTTAAAATGTAAATAAAATTTATCCTTTCACCTTTTTTCATAATTTAAAGTCTATTTCCCTTAAAATATAGTTTTTTTATTATAATTATTTTATAATATAATTTTAATTGGATTTAGTATAAGTGAAAGCCCAACCAATAATAAATTTTAAAAAAATTTATATCGATATATAATTAATTACCATTTAATTATTTTATATCCTTAATTTTTTTATAATTTATTGACGAGCTAAAATTAACCCATGTAAAATATAATCTTAATTACATTTTTACGTTTTATGTTATAGGTTAAAGTAACATATTTACTTTAATGTTTTATGTTATATTAATTAAAAATTATACATTAAACAATGCTAAAAAATAAAACCTACATTAAGTGCGAGATTACAAATATCTTATAAAATAAGATGAAAGTTATTCCCCACTATTTATCACGTGTGGCAAACAATTGTAATTTTTTATAATTACCACATGTTATATTTTTATTTTTATATTATAATTATATTCAGAGTATTACATATATATAAATTGACAGATCATGAACATAATATGAGAAAAATAATTAAAACATATTATGATATAAAAAAATAATATGAACAAAATATGAATAGATGAATAACAAGTCAATATCTATATAAAACGAATTACTAACCTATCATGAATACTAATATGATGACACGGGACATACAATTGGAAACTATTTAAATAGTATCAATTAAACTTGAAAATTTTGAATACAACATGATGATATAACACACACGAAATATGAAAAAATAATTAAAAATGACACAACAAAAAGAAAAGGCAAGAATATACGAATATATCAAAATTTACAAAAAATAAATTATTAATATTTCAAAATTTATATAAATATAAAATAAAAATAACATAAATATAATCTGAATACACTAAATAGAACAAAAAACACAAAATAAAAAGCAAATATAAATTATAAAATTATTAAAATAAATTAAGATGAAATGAGGGCCGGAAAATAACCATTCCTCAATTTCATCAAAATAACAAAATTATCCCCAATTGGGAAACCAATTTGAGGGTAACTTTAATATAATTTTATGAGATGGTGTTTTAATATGGTACTGACACCTCCAAGCAACACCTTAGTCACTGAAGTTCGAATTTGAATCATTAGGAACTCTAGTTCTACCAAAACCAGATAATATGTTTAATTTATAGATCCTGAAGAATTACCATTAAATCTTGGAATAGGCATCTTCTGCGCTCTTGCTTAGGGGAAATTTAAGATTCTCCAAGAACTGGGGCCAGCAAGTAGTAAAGGGCAATGAAGGTTGGGTTCTTCAAAAGAAATTTTCTCCCTATGAATGAAAAACCAAGTTCTTGACACAAACATTATGAACAAAACATACGGGACCTAAAACATACATGTTACTCAGAAGGGAAGAGTAAATGAGGCCAAGGAGCAAACCTAAAGAAGTCTTAATTTCAAATCTCTATTCTCATTTGCGATCACGAGATTCCACAAATCTGAATAAATCAATAAATTAAAATAAGATAAACGCTAGTAACTTTCTCAGCGTATGTGAAAAGGAAAGGGAACAAAGTCTAGGAAGAGTGAACAAAAACTGTATGCCCATCTACATGTCAGCGTATGGGAAAGCTAGCTTGAATCTCTCAAACACAATTAGGAATCTTCTAATAGAGGTATCTAAATTGCAATGATAATATTAAACCATCCATAGAATTTCTTGACAATTGGAAAGTGTTATAAGCAATGGAATGGACTTTATATACTAAAGCCAATAAGATCGTATACAAGTTGGCGAGGAGGTGATTTTGGAACGTTTAGGTCCCACCAAATCCCACCTTGTGAACTTCAACAAAGATAAAAGGAAGAAAATCACATTATTTTAGCTACTCCTCCGTTTTCCATATGTTCAATTGACTCCCAGTCCATTAACAATACTTTGCAGCTAATAAAATTATAAAAGCTACTATATTCCACTAAATAGCAAATTTAGCTTTCACAATTAATTGAATTCTCAGCAGTGCATCCAAATACCTTGTAACAATTTTTGTTTATACATATATATATATATAGTACACAACTTGTTCTCCATGAAGCAACATAAGGCTCTATATCCGTATACATAAGTAAACAATTCTAAACATGAATGAAAGTTCAATAAGAATTCGCCAAGGAAAAATCTGGATCTACTAGGAAATTGAAAGAAGACAGGAATTCGGGGATAAGTCACCAAGATCTTAATCACATGCACAAAACTAGGTTTCTTGAAATGTACTCAGCTCAAGTCAAATATAAACATTAAAAACTTAAAAGTTTCAGCGGCACTTATGATAGTTGACCAATTGAATCAAGATCATCAGCTTTCAACATTTCCTCTTTGAATGAGCGGCGATGAAGTTGACGTGTGAAACTACTTGTTGTGTCCAAGAAATAGAGAAGAAATGACATCAAGCTGCAGCACAAAAACAAGGGTACGGGCCCAAAGATCCAAAGCAACAGGGGGAAGGATAAGTAAAAGGCTCGCAGTCCGAGTGACCAGAAATAACTTCCTCTATTTAAGTTTCTTGCAACATACTCAGCATACTCCCTATTGTCTACTGATGAAGGAAGAGTGACCAAGAAGCTTACATGGGCGTAGTATCTAATAGACTGCACATTGCAAAGAAAAGCAACAAGGAAGCACAGCAAGATGGAAAAACACTTGATTGAAGAGAGTAGAGGACTCTTATTGCCATAAAATATTTTTGAAGTTGTGTAGCCAGAGTCTGAGCTGCTGCTTACAAAAACACTAATAAGTGAACTAAGAGTGATTGCTATTGTTGCCAAAAGTGTAGATGCCATTATGTTGTTGCGTATTGTTTGTACTGCCAAAACACCATTTTTCAAGGGATCCTGAAGCACCAAAGAAGAGGTCAATATCTTGCTTAGTACCCTGATGATTCTAGACATATATGTTGAACGAGAGTCTTTTTGCTAGAGAACAAGTATGACATTCTAGAGAACAGAACAACATTTCCAGCACAGATAGTATCATTAATACATTCTCGTATCCGTTATGCCTGCTAATTCTTTTAGATAAATTCAAAAAGCCAACCCCACCCCAGCCTCTCATCAAATAAGTTGGCAATTAGGCAAATTTGTCCTCTTCATCAGTAAAAGTAAAACATGAATTTTATGGTCTTCCAGCAGTTTATCTGATTTGAAATTCAGCATTCAAGTTCTTGGCTTCCTTCATTTGCTTATTGTTGCTTTGCTAATTGAAAAACAAATTAAGCCACAACAGATCTTCACTACTTTTAGCAAAGAAGTTTTAACCAGTCAGCTAAATTCCTTTTGTTGTCTTTCACTCCATATTTGTGTTCCAGAAATAGCTATCTGTTTAAGCAATTTTCTTTACTAGGCCAGCAAGCAAGCAATATTTAAAGATAAATAAATAAAGCTCCCTACGTTGCAAAAGCAAATTCCCAATTTTTAGCACACTGTTATTGCAGACATTGAGTCCTAAAAAGAATATCTCTATAAGGTGCATGTGAACAAAGAAAACCTGCAACCAACTAAATATCTCAAAAGGACATTGGCAATGGTCGAAAACCACAGATAATAGCCTACAAAAAAGATCACATCATGCTGCATTTGATTATTGCAAAAACTCAAACCAGACAAGGATGCTGCATTCTTTTAAAATGATTTACAAACTATCATCTTAAAGCTCATCAAATAGAGCAAGAAAAAAAAAGTCATGTCTTGATTTGGGAGCTGTCTGTTTCTGCAATCTCCCAAGAACCTAGACTCTCTTATAGCAGCTCAGAATTACCTATTATTTCATTCCATGAAACAACGGCATTAACAGCATCAACATTGAGTATTATTATTTAATCTATGCGCTCTTCTTATTTTAGGCCCCAAATAGTTTGTTTTGCCACTTGCTTTTGCCTCTAGAAGCAAAAGTTTAAAAAAAAAAAAAAAGTGTTCGGATACAAAAGCGTCAAATATATTAAGTAATTAAACAAATATTTATTTTAATGAATAAGAAAATGCATAATGTCACTTTTTTATAGAAAAAAAAAAATTGAATGTGAACCATTTGTAGTTGCTCCTTTATAACTAAATTCATTTACACTCCTTATCATTTGCTTTTATTTTTAGCTTGTAAAACCAAAAAGAGCTCCAATCAAACATAGTAAGTTGCAAAAGTAATAACCAAACAAAAAACCAGCTTCTAACATGTTCTTCTCATAGAGAAAAACCTAAATAATTCTTTTTAAGATATATTCTCAGCCCTTTGCTTCAACTTGTACAAACTTTTCTGTTATTGCTTTATAACAGAGAGAAATTGCATGTTAAGAATTGCATCGTAATAAGAATATCATTCCGTCAATATTCAGATGTATTGTGTAGGATGGATAGGCTACATGATGATTCATGAACACGGGAAACAGATCATGCAATAAAAACAATAGAGTCCTTACAATTTCTCTAGAGGCTTCTATTTATGTCAGAAAGCAATCTGAAGGGCAACATACATCATACTCAAGCCAGCTTAACAAGAGGGTAGCAAGCATAGAAACATCAAGTATCCAAATTGAGTCAAGGGAAGGAAATATACGATATGCCTAACTAGTCATTGGCTCATCAAGCTCTCACCACATTTGGTGAAAGAAATCAAGGGTCACTACAATAATCAACCGCAATGAACGAAAAAATAAAAAAGAAGAAGAAGAAGAAGAAGAGATAGAGAATCCAACCGAACCAACATAACAAGTAACCTTTTTCTTTTGTTTCTTGTTTTTGTGATAACCAAACAAGAAATTTAAACTGAACAAGCTACGCCTTTTTATTCTGAAGATTTGTATTGTATGCAATAGATCTGTCCACTTTCAAATGAAAAGCTAAATATTTTACTTCCTCAAGTCGTGGAAATCCTAAGAGCTCAGTCACAGACACAGATTCTTTACATCCAACAATATTAATATCATTCCTAAGTCCTTACAGGTTTTCACCCACGGCTAGAGAAATTCCAAAACGTGAGGGGGGAAAAAAAAACCTACAACCAAAATAATAATAATAATAATAATAGCAGAAATTATGGCAAAAGAAAGGAAGAGAGAGGAGAGAGAGACAAAGAGAGGGGACTAACGGACATCATGGAGAAAACCCACTTGTGACGAGCTTCGGCATTTAAGCCGATGACAGTTCTGGTAGGATGCTTGAGAATGGTAAATAGAAGCCAAACATGATAGAGAGCAAGCAGGAGTAGCCCGGATGGAACCAATAGGTAGTCCAACTTGTCTTCTTCCATTGTTTTTGTTTTCCTTTAGCTTTCTTGTTTGACTTGCACAAAATGGACAGGGTCTTGGATACTGTTTAACTATCATTCAGGTGTGTTTACATAAAAACCCCTGAACAATCATTAAAAGTTATCGAAGTCCTTGATCTATTATTTTAATCGATTGAATCTTCGGACATTTTACTTTTATTCAATGAAACTGCCACTTAGGTGATTAAAATTAATAATTGTGACATGCACAATAGAATAGCAACGTGGCTAATGAAATGGTAAAAAAAATTGCAGCCTAATTACCTAATAAATCATTGGTTGGGAATATACTACCTACAATAATTTCATTATAATTAATCAATAAAAATCTAAAGTTACTTAAGGTCATAAAAATATTATGTTGTCCTCATATTTATAGGTGATGGATATTTTTGAATGTGATTGGATATTTATAGTAATAAAGAGAATTATAAATAGGAGTAAGCATTGACTCGGTAAACCGAATAAATAAAATCAAATAAAATATTTAATTTTTGAAAGTCAAATTTTTCAATTTTAATTTTAGGTTGATTTGAGAATTCGATTAAAGTAGTTTAGTCAATTCATTTACAATTTTGTTTTTCCAAGCTAAATTGATTAGTTAACCCAATAATAAATTAAAAAAATAAATAATATTGTTTTTGTTAAACTTAAACCCCGTAACATATATGGCCCATAACCTAAACAACAAGTCAACAAACCCAGAACCCATTTCATAACCAAAACCCAAAGCGGATAACCCTCATCATCCACAACTAATATCTTGCCTTGGATTCTCTATCTGAATTCTAAAATTAGGACACGGGGCTGTTGCCTTCTTTCACCAGTTTTGCCTTCTCCTTTCTCTCTCCCTCCTTCTCTTCTTCCTGTCACTGCACCCACCTCAGACCTACGTGGCTCTCCCTCCTTT
>JBBYHM010381962.1:4144-28686 GCA_038381775.1 Adansonia rubrostipa
AACGTAAGTAAAATAATGTTACTTCATCTAAATAATATTAAATAATTAATTAAATAATTTTGAAATAATTATTTAATTTTCGAAATACAATTGTTTGGCCTTATTTAATATTGTCACTAAAAACCATATTTACAAATAGGCATTATCTTATAAGACATTCTTATCTTATTGCCATATTAGGATGTCTCTAATTAGATTTTATAAATCTAATTTATGTCTTAAATTATTCTTAATTGAACTTATTCAATTAAGTCCACCTTATTATACTTTTTCTTTAATTAAACTATATTTAAATCTAGATTTTAATCCAATAGTCATCTTATTGTGTATGAACTATTAGGCTTCCATCATAATGGTAATAAATATAATTACCCAATTAAGAGTATTTATATTAATAGGCCAAGATTGGCCTTTAGCAAGGCATCATGGCCATGGTATGTAGGAAGAGTTAGTATGACTTATTCAAGAAACTTTTTAGTAACCAGCCTCTTAGTGTACTTGGGTCTTTTCACCATATATTCCAAAAAGACCATTAGCATTGTGCAGTTTCTATTCATGTATCAATCCATATTAGTTTATTCAGCTTTCGATTAACCCCATGAATTTTGGGAAACAATTTTTCCTAAATTTATCATGTATTGGCCAATCACTTTATTAAGTTTGTAGACACCTTATTTTGTCCAACCTACTTCTGGCACCCTAAGACTCATTTAAACGATGATAAAATCAAAAATAAAAATAAAAATTAGGAGATGACTGTGGGGTGCTGTGTCACTAGGCATTATTAGGCGACATGGTGCCAGCAAAAAAGTTTTTTGGGAAGGTCTGAAATGCTTATAGGCTGTATTAAAAAATGAGGTATCAAAGGCCACTTTTCATGCTATCACCAGAGTCATTCAAATGAGTACACAGATTAATTTTCCACTGTTTGTGACCAAGTTAAGGAAAATCAGGAAGCCACATGTACATGCAAGTTATGTTGGTGTATAAGTATTAATACGAGACTTTACATCACCCAAAATTTGCATTTTCACATGTAGTATTGATACAGGAGGGTTTGGTATCAAGACCTAAGATTTGGCATTGATAGTTGGTGTATTGGTGTTGATGCAGACCTTCGCAGTAGCTAAATTTGTTATTTTTAGCAAAATGTATTGATACATAAGCATGAGTATCGATATAAATCCATGAAGTATCGATTCAAGCCTTTAAGTCTTAAGACTGGAAATATTTTTTGCTCTTAGTATTGATAAACAGCTCATTGTATCGATACTCATAGGTAAAAGTACCTTGTGTATCGATACAACATGTTTTGTATCGATAAACTAAGGCATTTTTGCCTAGTTCGAGCCACTTTTTAGCTTTTGAAAACTTGATTTAAACATGTTTTTCCACCAAGGAAATATAATAAATCATTGTAAACCTCAATTATGGACTGATTAACGAATTCAAACAAATTTTCAAAGCCCAAACAATTAATGACAAATGTCACTTTCATAAGATATATAGGTTTAAGAGGGTATCACAGGCATATCTCCAGTTGCAGGCTGTCATAGCCTTTCTGCCTCCTTACTCAGCATGGCAGAACCAATAAAAAGAGAGTTAGCTAAACATGGTAGCTGGAGATGCCCTTTGTTGTAGAAAGAAAAAATCAAGAATGCCCTTGCATTGTCTTCTAAAAGCAGTGGCTGAGCATTGAATAAAGAACTCTCCTAGCGATCCAAAAAAATCTCAACTATAAAAAAGCTCTAGCAACATCAGAAAACTCATCATCCATCCCCACAAATCCTTCATAACTCTAGCTTCAAAAACTCACTAAAAACTCTAATCCATTGCCTTTCACCCTTAACCAACCTCCATTCTTGTAACTCCCTAAAACTACTACCAAAACACCTTTAAAAACTCAGCCTTTCACATACTTTCATCTTCAAAACACCCCAACAACAACCACATTCCCAAAAAACTTCTTTCTTTCACTTTCTTCTTACTCAATAATGGCAAAAGAGGGAAGAAACTAAGTTTAAAGTCATTATTTTTAAAAAAGGAGGAAGGTTCAAGCTTTTGCTAGTATATTTTTATCTTAATCCATACATTTTCTATTTTGATCATCCAATTCATTTTAATAAGCCCTTCATGCTACCATGACCCTCCGAAGGCTCTTATGCATCATTGTTGCCTTGGTTGTGGTAGTTTTAAGATTTTGATGACCCTCTTAATGCCTTGATGTCGTGGGATATATAAACTCACCATACTTCATTTTCATCATTACACAGCCTCCATTCATGCATCTTTTGCCATATTCCTTCCATATTCACATATCCATTTCATATTTAAATGGTCACCTTAACATGTCTTAGGTATGTTTATACATTTTCTTGTGTTTTAAGGAGTCTCATGAAATAAAAATGCTATCTTGATAACTCCAGCATCCGTTCCCTTATTTAAGCATGTTCATATCGTCTCTATGCACCTTATTTGTCATCTTCTTGCATTTGTGTCACCCATTTTCATGTCAAAATGTCATCTTTTTATGTTTACATGTTTAACCTATGTTTATTATGGTACATTCTATATTTTGTTCATGATATTTCCATCAAAATGCTTGACTGTTTCTTAAAACCTAATTTTTAAAAATATCCCCAAGTTAGGTTCGCGCTGCCTTCGATAGATGAAGAGTGGCATGAACTTAATGCTTTCATCAAATTAGTCCCCAATCTTGGGGGTAAATTAACGTTTTGGCTATGGATTCAAGGTGAAATAAGTTTATTTTCCAAAAAAAAAGGGAAATTCTTTTAGTATTAAACCTTGATCTTGAGTCTCATGTTCCTTTTAGTAACATGGTCAATGAGTTGTTCCATCCTCCCAAACTACTCCGGGATTGTAGAATGAACTTGTGAAGCTTGTGTTACTTTCTATCGTGGATGTTCGAATGTCCTCGACTCGAGTCTATCTTTAAAAAATCAAAATATCAAATAATCCCCTTGTTTTTGCTCTGGCAGTACTTAATCCAAATTTGGGAAACAGACCATAATTTTTTTTTATTTTTTTAATATTTTTCCCTTTAAGGACATCAAAGTACCTTTCTAAAGGTGTCTCATTTGCCCTCAAATCATCCCGCATGAAGGAGTTATGATTTTTTGAACCTTTGTTCGTTGGAACCCTTGGAACCACTATGCAACATTATGTTTGGGCCAATTGGCCTATCAAATGATTTTGATGAAATTTTTATGTATTTTTCCTAAGAAGTTTATGAAATCCCCTTTCCAGAAAGGTGTTGTTCCTATTTCAACAATCTTGGATGAGTCTAAAATGATTTTTCAAAGTTTGGCATGTCTTTTCCTCTGCAAGTGCTGCCAGTGTCAACATAGACTTAACTTCAAAAATTAATTTCGCTTAGAAAGTGACTGTTTAGAATTTTTGAAATATTTTTACATTAAACCTCATCGAGTTATCTTTCTAACGATACCTTATTCACCGCCTAAAGCCTTCGAACGAGCCTAAAATAAATTTAGGAAGGGAGGTGACATGATGTTGTCTCTTATTTTTATCTTAGTTTTTGAATCTCCTTTTATCGAGATGTTCAAAAGTCTCAAAATGTGTTCGATTGGTTCCCCTACAACGTTAGCTCTTTTTGACTCAGATCAAGATTAAAACATATAAAATATGATTTCATATTAAAATTTTTGATAATGAAGACTCCATTATTTTAAGGGGATACTCCAACCCTGTTTTTAATTAAAAATTTAGATTTTCTCCTTGTTCCTAAATGTTTTCCTAACTTTAGGATACTCCAACCCCACTACTCCAAGGGGATAGTCCAATCCTATTTTTTAAAAAAATGATATAAATTTTTTCTTTATTCCTAAATATTTTCCTAACTCTATCTTTGGGGATACTCTAACCCCACCTTTCCGAGGGGATATCCAACCCCATAAAATTTTCTCTCTTTTAGACACCTTAAATTGCTTTGATAAAAACCATCTTCGTTCTTCAAATTACCATCGAATCTATACTAGTATTTAAAATTTTCATCTTGGCTATTCTTCAATAATCAATAAAAATTATGAGATACATTTTGATCACCTGTCTTTTTTACGTTTTTTTGTTTGTGATTGCTTGATATCATTATATTTTGCTTTTTCTGTCTTACTAACTCATTTTCTTTTATAGTAATTATCGTGCATTCACATTAAAGATTCATTCTTCCAATAAATTTTATAAGGCGATGTTTCATGTTGGTATCTCTCTAGTGCCTAATATGGAATATCAAAATTTTCAAAACTTAATCTGGACTTCATATTCATAAAAACTCCCTATGTTTCTCACATCTCCGAGGCACATAGATGAGCTTTTTTTTTAGAAAAAAGAAAAAAGAAGAAAAACCAAATCTATTTTTGCAAAACTTCATGCATTAAAGGGAATTATATCTAAATAAAGGCTAAATGGAACCAATTTAATCGAGTCCAAAATGAAATATAGTTAATAGGTATCGATTTCGGGCATTATGGGGATGTTAATCCTTCCCCGCGCGTAACCAACTCCTAAACCCAACCAACAAATCTTTAGACTTTATAGGCCTTGAAACCAGTGTTTCGAGTTTCGTAACTCAAAATATTATTTCAGTAGGCATCCGATTCTGCCTAGCCAGAAATGATCGATGGTGACTCCAAGTCATCTCGTGGTGGCTATCAAAGACTAGTTGGATGAGCGAACCACCCGACGGTCTCTCTCCCCTTTATATTGTTACACTAATCCAAATCCTGATCAAAGGATAACTTAAAGGCTTGACCATGACCAACCATCATTTGTTTTTAAGTCGAGCGTGCTATGCCCTTCGGATCGTCTAAAGTTTTAAAGGCAGGGCACATGGTGACAGCTTGGCAATTCCACTGGGGACTAAACCTAGAAAGTTAGGCCTATAACTAGCTATTGCTCACTCGATTCTTAGTTCTTTGGTCTTCATCATTATTTAGATATAATTTTCTTTTATTCTTACCTACTAATCTCTATTGTTTATATTTTTCTCCTGTAATTGTTAGGGATTATTCGTGCTTAAATAAATATTGATTTGAATAAATATGGTAATATAGGAGTGAAACAAAAAGGTTTGATTATTTCCCTGACACACACTGTGCACTTACATTTGCACTAGATTCCCACCAAACACCATGGTCAGTTAGTATCCTAATTATTAGGAGGAAGTGGGCCATCCACCTTCATGAGTAACCTCCGCATAGACATCGTAAAACCTTCTAGGATGTAAACTACCTATATCTCTCGTGAGTACCCCTCCGTATTTGCATAGGGAAATACATCCACTGGATCGAACCTATTCTGCCAAACCCGCGATAGGCTTAGGATTAGGGCACCTTGACTGCTCTTATCGAATGAAGAAGTGATTTGGATACAAAATAGGCATCGATTTAAACTCATATAGTAAGCCGTACTAGCTAAACTATGTCAAACCATATAAGATGCTGTTAGACTAGCCTGAAGAGTAGGATCATTTGGGGAAATATTTCTTATCTTTCCTCTTATATACTATAGTTACGCGGATGATGATGAGCGAAAGTTATCACCCGTGTTTATCATAGTTATGATCATTTTTTTAGGATACGCCATTACGTTCGACAGCAAGTCCTCTTTAATAAGTAGGTAAAGACAAGTGAATGCCATTACCTATAATGCCATCTTGAAATAATTATATCTAACTGAAATAAGTTGTCATGCTCCCTAAATAATGGCTTAACATGTATTTAACATAAATGGTGATGAACGAACATTATCATTTAAGCGGTCAGTCTTAGTCCTCGTAAGGTATCATGTTGCTTCATAAAGAGGCAATTTTAATGTGGACATGCTGATATGCTACCTGTTTAATGCCTTAACATTTATATTCATTGTGTCTGCCTTAGACATCATACCGCCTATTCTCAAGGCAAATTTTATGATAAACTTTTGCTGCTATTCTTTTATTTCTTTATCTTTTGCCTATTATTTCATATTGGTTACTAACTTGTTCCCTTTTTGCTTTTTTTTTCACCATGCATCATTTCATCATAATTATCATCACCATGAGACAATTGGTCAATGGTTTAGTATCCATCATGGGGTGTTCATCATGGAGCAACAATCCACTTTGGAGCTAAAGCCCTTTGAGAAAGTCTGAGCATGGTCAAAATGCCTACAATGTAAAGATGGAGAGCCCTTAAACCAGGGCATTTCTTAATAGTGCATGAAAGGATGAAGATAGGGTACAATCAAAATGATTGGCAAGATCTAGGGATTGTATGGACCAATTAGGATAGTACTGAGAGGGAATCATTCACTAAGAGATATAGAGATATTGCTCTTCTATTTGAAGTTCGTTTGGATGTCAGTTTGTTACAAACGGCCTTTTAGTTTTGGAATCTAGCATATCGGTGATTCATTTTCAATCATGAAGACTTGGTCCCTATGGTTGTTGAATACACTGCGTTACTTGACATTGAAAGGGCAAAGGTCGACAGGATATACTATAAAGTGTTGAATCCTTCAACCTTCAAAAAAAGATTGGCTCAAATCCTTAGGGCAATAGAGTCTTAGATTGAGAGTCATATCAAAACAAAGGGGAACAGTGAATGCATCTCATGGACTAGTTTGAAAGAAGCAATGGCAAGTACCGTTGACATTCAAAATATCCAAGATATCTACGCTTTGGCGATATATGGTCTGGCTATATTCCCTAAGACATTAGGCTATGTTAAAGCTACGGTAGTAGATGTCTTTTCTTGTTTACTGTGATCCTGCACCAACCATCATTGCTGAAACTATTCGAGCTCTTAATTCTTGTAAGAAAATGGGCATGGGCTATTTCATCGGGTGTGCACTATTCTTTTACATTTGGCTCGTCAGTCACTTTAGCCTGAAAGAAAGTAAGACATTGCACTGCTTCTTATTTAGCTTTAGCCCTATCTCGAAGGTTAATAAGGAATGGTCTCACGACAAATCTAAAGAGCAATGGGTCCAAAAATTTTGGACCCTCAAGGGGAAAGAGGTAACATGGAAGGCCTATTGGTTTTTCCCACAAACAGTCATACACCGGTGTGGCGATTATAGCCACATATCGCTCATGTGATTATACAAAAATACTAGCTACACCTCTCTTTTAGTTCTTCAATAATTCCAGTGCTGTTAATTCATCCCTTTTGTCTAAGACTTAGAGTCATGGGATTTCAACTATGGTGAGCCTGATTACAAGTCAAAAGTCCAACTAGCTTTTCATGCATGGAAACAAACCCGCTACATGGAAAGGTATTGGAGAGGGAGTAGTATGACCTTAAGATATAATGAATGGAGGGTTCAACGAATTAATGACACCGTGCCCTTGTCTGGTATCAAGACATCATAAATGGTAGTTCATGAATTTCTTTCTGAATTTGAATTATTCAAGCAAGAGTTTGAACAGAAAGGGTGACCTTTGCTAAGGAGATTACTCGATTAAAGGAGGATGGCAAGAAAAATAGGGTTATCAAAGAGAAAAATCACTTCAAAGAGGACCTCAAGAGTTTGAGAAAAGATTGTATGGCCCTTAACAAAGCAAGCAAGTCTCAAAGACTTGGAAAGTCATTGACCAAGCGAAGGACATAAATTACTACTCTCGAAAAGGAACTACACCAATGGAGACAAAAATTACTACTCTCGAGAAGGAACTACACCAATGGAGAAAAGTTGCTAGGGCCAATAGGGAAAAGCTTGTTAGAACCTAAGCTCTTGCATCAACTTATTGAAGTAAGAATGAACAGTTAAAAGCTCAAGTCCAAGATTTGAGAGCAAACCAAGCCGAAAATAGAGCTCTGACATTTAGAATTCAAGATTTAGAGCATCCTTTTCAAGCTTGCCAAGACCAAGTCGATGTACTGGTGAGGGCCTCTAAACAGTAGGAACAAGAATGGTTTCAAGTTGTTGATCATGCATGCCAAAACCATCAAGAGCATTATCGCCATCTCATAGAGCAAATTCAAGCAGCTCAGTTGGAGGATGAAAACATGATGGATGTAGCTCGATCCTTGGCATGTGATATCTTGCCCACTGAAGCTGATGAGCAAGATTTATTGTATTTCTTAGACCATGTAGTCAGGCAATGTAACTGTGTCAGGCATTCTCGAAGGTATCATATGGAATTGGGATATTTTGTTGCTTTAATGGAAGACGCTATTGGTGGAGTTACCCCTTAATCCTATTATCCTTTTTGCATTTGTATGACTAACCTAATCTTTTTTTCATAGTTTTATTCATTCAATTATTTTCATGATCGCATATTCACTCTAATTGCATCAAACATATGCATGAACATATCATAAAAGGCCTAATCCAAAAATAATATAAAGTGAAGGTGATCTAAGACATGAAACATATGCTCACCATTGGTACAACACTTGCAATTGTCAAAGAGTGATGGAAAATGATCATCAAGCCTGCATCGAAAGGCTAGAACTCATGTATAAAGAGTTCCAAGAGCAGTCACTTTGTAAGAATGAGGAACTCCAAGCTTAGATTACCAAGCTGACCATGTTGTTGTACGATGCATTGAAGGAAAAAGGGTAAACAAGTACAGTAAAGGTAGAAAATGATTTAGCCAATCCCCAAAGCAATCTAAATAGTATTACTGAGGCCACCAATTCTCAAGAAGGGGCGTTACATGGGTGGTATCCTCTGCTGGTAAACATCTCATCAACTGAGCCATTCATTTACATCAATCCTACGACAACATCCCACTTAATTCAAGGATTTCAAGGTGCAGGCTCTTCACGGGCAAGGCCTATAGTCTCAGACCTCGATGAGCAAATAGAGTAAGAGAAAATAAAGAGGCCCCTAAAAAATGATGAAGATTTGGAAGTCACTAGAGAAGCATCCTTGAATTATGGAAGGGAGTAACAAGTTTGAAATTGTAGACGCAAAATTATTAGGGTTGGTTTTGAGTTTCATTATCCTGCCTAAATTCAAGGTGCCTGATTTTGAAAAATATAATGGGACTACCGACCCTACTGCCAATATTTGCATGTATTATCGTAAATTGGCAGGGCATGAAGAGAACGAGAAGCTACTGATCCATTGCTTTTAGGATACCTGACTAGAGTAGCTCTTCAATGGTACATAAGACTTGATCATGTAAGATTCAAACATGGACAGATTTGGCATGCGCATTCCTTAAGCAGTGTAAGCATGAGTCTAATTAGGTTTTGGATCGCTTTTCTCTCATGAACATGGAGAATAAATCTTTCAAGGGCTTTATGTCATATGCTCAAAGATGGAAAGAGGAGGTAGATCAAGTTCATCTTCCTCTGATAGAAAAAGAAATGATAGTCATGTTTATTGGCACCCTTTGAGCTTCCTACTATGAAAAGATGGTAGGAAGCACCATGAAATATTTTGCTGATATGGTTATATCGGGGGAAATGATTGAGAACGTCATTAAAAGCAGCAGGATATTTGTTGGGGAGACATCTGGGTTAGTCAAGAAAATAGTAAGGGTAATGAAAAGGAAATAAACATTGTCGGCAAAAATCATGCCAGGTTTAATCAAATGCTGCATCCAGCATAGCCTATATACCTCCTAAACATGTTGAATACGGTCTTATTGCTTACTCATCAGCACCATAATTAGTCTACGCAACTGGGTTTGCTCTTGTAATGAGCTTTGCACCAAATCTCGATCAACATGCAGCCCAGAATGCACAGCCTTGAAAAATATGCACAATGCAAGAGCTTCGAATAACCAACAAGCACCCTGAGAAAATAGAGCATTTTGAACCACTCCCTTACTCTTTTAAAGAGATTTACTCTTGCTTATTGGCATGTAAACTAGTGGCCCCAGTATCACAAACCCATGATCACCCCTATACCCTAGATGGTATGATGAGAATGCTTATTCTGAATACCATGTTGGAGTTCAAGGCCATTACATTGAGAACTGCACTTCATTTAAAAGAAAAGTGCATGGTCTAATAGAAAAATAAGACCTAATGTTAGGGCCAATCCACTGATTAATCATACAAACTGCGAGTGAATGCGATAGACAATGGGGAAGTTTGTTAGGTCAAAAAAAGCATTGAAGAAGTTAAAACCCTAATGAGCAAGGTTTGGCAAGCTTTTGTGAAAGCTAAAATAGTGACAAATGATAAAAATGCTGTTAAAACATTCTGTTGCCACTACGATCGAGAACATGATTTGCAACATTGTCCATCATTCTTGAAAATGGTCCAAAAGATGATGGATTAGTCTAAGATTAAGTTCTACAAGGAGTGGGATAGATATGATGACCCATTTATTAATGCCACTACTGAGGAGAGACTTACCAATGATCAGATCTCAAGCTGTCTATCTCTTATGAGCAAGAAAAAGAGATGTAATAAAAGTTTTAGGCAGTATGTTGCAAGATAGATGGAAGAGGTTGCCCAGATTCATCCCTTATTGATAGAAAAAGAGATGATTACTAAATTCATTGGCACATTGCAAGCTCTTTATTCTAAATGGGTAGCAAAAAGCTTCCTGAAGAGCTTTGTGTATGTGGTCATACTCTGTGGGATGATCAATGAGGCCATGAAAAATGGATCAGGTAAAACAAATATCTACAAAGATGAAGGGAAAGGAAAAATGAAGGCCAATCAATAATCAATGTCTGGCACTGAAGCCAGTTCATCTCAAACTCATGTCGAGTTAGACCTAAAGAGAATGGTCATGGAAGAAAATTATGATATTGTAGAAAACATAGAAGAAGTTAGAATGCCAATGAATTTGATTTGGTAAATCCTAGTGCAAGTTAAGCTACTTAATTTAGTCAAAAAGACAAAAGAAAGAATTAATGACTTATGTAATTTCTATATTGTTTATGGCCATACTCTTCAAGCATGCAAAGTGTTTCACACTATGGTTCAAAGGATGATGAACGAGGGCAGCATCAAATTCTATGATGAAAAGTAAACCCCGCACACTGAGTCTATAAATGTAACACCATCTGTCAATGCTATAGAAGAATGAGAAGGCAATCCTCCTTACAGGGTTGGAAGGCCATTAATCTTCTACGATAATCGATCGAGAGCCAATGCCACCCTTATCCAGCCCATGCCAAGAATGATCATTCAACTTCCATCTCTTTTCCCTTATAAGGATGATAAAGTGGTTCCTTGGAACTATGAAAACAAAACCTTAATCATCGAGGAATCTAGTCAATAAGTAGTGAGTATGGACCTTTCAAGAGTAAGTCACTTAACTCAAAGTGGTAGATGTTATGCCCTAATAGCATCAAGAAGTGAAACCTAGCAAGATAATACTAGCTTTTTTCCTTAAACACCAAAATTTGCAATAAAATACTCAAATTCATTCACCTTCAAAGAGCTAGTGAATGAGAAAAAAGCTACATAATTCTTCATGTTTATCAAACATAGTGGATACAACATCGTCGATCAGTTAAACAAGCAACTCACCAAGATATCTATGTTGTCACTACTATTGAATTCTAAAGCTCACAGGAATGCCCTTTCTCAAAGTTTTGAATAGGGCTTATGTCCCTTCTGATATTTTTATAGGTCACTTAGATCACTTAGTGAGTAATATCAATGCCGATAATTACATATCTTTCAATAATGATGAAATTCCACTTGAAGGGAGAGGAAACTACAAAGCCCTTCATATCACAACGTATGTAAAGGCACTACATTGCCCAAGGTGCTCGTCGATAATGAGTTGGCTTTATCTGTAATGCCCATGTCATACTTGAACAAGCTCCCTATTGATGCATCTCATATCCAAAATAGTCATATGATTGTGCAAGCGTTCGATAGAACTTGCTAGAACGTTGTAGGGAAAATCACCATTCCACTCTAAATTGGCCCATTGACTTACGAAGTTAACTTTCATGTGATGGACATTGCTCATGTAAATGCCTATTGGGAAGGCCTTGGATTCATTCTGCTGGGATAGTACCATCATCTTTGCACTAAAAATTAAAATTCATTATCTAGAATAAAGTTATCAACACCGGAGGAGAAAAAGATATCATTGCTACTACCTCGACTGATGATATCCCAAAATCCTCTTTCCAATCCTTTGAGTTTGTCAATGCTACTTATATCAAGGAAAGGTTGCCAATAGTTCAGCCCTACCTATCAGAGAGTATGGGTTTGAAGTTGACTATCGGCAAAAATGCCCGACTGGAAAGGGACTTGAAAAACCCTTCAAAGAGTTGCTGAAGCTTGAAAGTGGTCAACCAAATTGACAAAAGAGGGTTGGGAATTAAGCCCAGTGCACAGTAGAAAAGAAAGCAAGCTTAGAAGAATCGTGAGAAGAAAATAGCTAGTTTGTCAGGACGAGACATAGAGGATGAGCTAATAATATTCCTACCACTTCAGGAAAGTTTTTGCATAGGGGGACATGTAAATACTTGCTCTGCTAGTGCTATGCTCATATTGAACAAAGCATTCAAAGATGTCTCCATCAATATGATTAACGAGCCAAAGATGCCAACTACAAGTCTGAAGACTGGTTTGTGCCCTTTAGGGTTTATTCCGAGTGTTTGGACTGAGACTGAGCTTCTTGTACTTTCAAGTCTATTTCAAAGTAATGCTATGAAGTAAACCTACATGCTTTCACCCAAAAGCATTGCAGTATCCTCTGTATGGGCAGCTTTTATTAAGTATTATGAATGAAAATGACTAAGCATTATGCATTCATTCTTTGCGTTCCTAGTTCTTGCCAACCTTAAACCTTCATTTACATATTTTTCCACCCATATTATTCTTTTCCATATTTTCAGGTACGTCAATAAAGGTGACATGAAAGTTCATACTGAAACTTTAAAAATCGATTTTGAGCAACTGATCTATGCCGATGAGGTCGAATATGAAAAAGACCCTGAAAAGAACCCAATATGCCTAGACCTATTGAGACTAGTTGAATAGGAAGAAAAACAAATATTACGTCATGAAGAACCCACCGAAACCATAAACATTGGAACAGAACAAGACCCAAAAGAAGTTGGAATCGAAACCTCCATAAAGCCATCAACTCAAGCTGAACTAATAAGTCTCTTTCAAGAATATCGAGACGTGTTTGCATGGTCTTATCAAGACATGCTTGGATTAGATACCAATATTATGGTTCATAAACTTTCACTTAAAATTAAGTGTAAGCCCATAGAGCAAAAGCTTAGAAGGATGAAACTTGAAATGCTTTTAAAGATTAAAAAAGAAGTGAAGAAGTAATTTGAAGCAGCTTTTCTCAATGTAGCCAAATAATCCTGAATATGTAGCCAATATAGTTTCAGTTCCTAAGAAGAACGATAAAGCATGAATGTGTGTGGACTACAGTGAGTTGAAACAAGCCAGTCCCAAGGATAATTTTCCCCTAACTCATATTGATACCTTCGTATACAACACTGCCAAAAACGCATTGTTTTCCTTAATGGATGGGTTTTTCGGCTATAACCTAATTAAAATGGCTAATAAAGACAAGGAAAAGACTATCTTTGTAATCGTATGGGGTACTTTTTGCTATACTATGATGCCTTTTAAGCTCAAAAACACTGAGGCAACCTACCAAGGGAGGATGGCAACATTATTCAATGATCTTATGTATAAGGAAATCGAGGTCTATGTGGGTGATATGATCGCCAAGTCACCAAAAGAGAGTGAACATGTGACCCATTTGTGAAAACTCTTCAAAAAGCTTCATAAATATCAGCTCGAGCTAAATCCTACTAAATGCACATTCAGTGCCATATTCGGTAAACTATTAGGTTTCATTATGAGCGAGAAAGGAATAAAGGTTGATCTTAACAAGATCAAGGCCATTCACAATCTGTAACCACCTTGAACTCAAAAGGAAGTGAAAAGCTTCATGGAAAGGTTGAACTACATGGCCTAATTCATATCTCAGTTAATAGACATATATGATCTAATCTTTCAGCTGTTTTGAAAACAAAATCCTGGAAAATGGAATGAAGAATGTCAAGAATCTTTGGATAAGGTCAAACATTATCTTTTGAACCCTCAGGCACTTGTGCCACCAGTGCCTAATCGGCCATTAATTCTGTGTCTATCAATTTTTGACAATCACTGGGCTGAGTATTAGGGTAACATGATGAATCAGGAAAGAAGGAACATGCTATCTATTACCTGAACAATAAGTTTATAGAATATGAATATAATTATTCATTCATAAAAAAGCTATGTTGTGCTTTAGCCTAGATAGCCTAAGGGTTAAGGCAATACATGTTGTACCACACCACATGGCTAGTCACCAAGCTTGATCCTATTAATTATTTGCGCGAAGCTCCTACCTTGTCTGAGAGGTTAGCCAAATACAAGTTATGCTTTCTGAGTATGATATCGTGTATATAAACCAGAAAGCCATTAAAGGTAGTGCAATAGCAGACTTTTGGGTAAATCGAGCCATAGATGACTACCAGCCTTTAGACTTTAAATTCCATGACAAAGACTTGATGTGCATATCTAAGGTGGATAATGTTGTTAAGTGTGGGTCATCACAAAAAATGTACTTCAATGGAGCTTCAAATGCAGGGGCATGGAATTGAGGTAATTCTCATCTTGCTTGAGGGAAACCATTACCCTTTCACAGCCAAATTAAACTTTGGCTGCACCAATGACATAGCTGAATATAAGGCCTGCATCATTGGACTCCAAGCAACTGTTGAAATGGGTATTTGAACATTGCAAGTGTTTAGAGATTCAACCTTCATCATTTACCAATTGATGGGAGAATGGCAAACATGTGATGCTAAACTGATTTACTAAGGAAATCTAATGTCAAAACTCAATAAAGAGTCTGATGATATTAGTTTTCGACATTTACTCAAAGAAAAAAACCAAATTGTTAACACTTTGGCCACTTTATCATCCATGTTCAAAGTCAATTGAGAATCAGACATCACTTCTATTCAAATGAGTGTCTATATAGCCTTGACACATTGTCATAATATTGAAGAAGAAAAAGATGGTTTACCATGGTATCATGACATCTTTCATTACATCAAGGATCAACAATACCTAAAAGATGACACCAAAATGGATAAGAAAACTGTCCAACGATTAACCATGAGGTTCATTTTGAATGGTGGGATTCTATACAAGAAAGCCTGGATGCCTCTGAAGCCAAAAAAAATACTTAAAGAAGTTCATGAAGAGATTTATGGAATGCATGCCAATGGACACTGAATGGCAAAACATGTCATGCGATCAGGCTACAATTGGCTGACTCTCGAAAAGGATTGCATTAATTATGCTCAAAAGTGTCACAAATGCCAAATCTACGCTGACAAAATCCATATCCCACCAATACGCCTGCATGCTATGATAGCTCCATGGCCTTTTTCTATATGAGGCATGGACATGATTGAACCAATTATCCCTAAGGCTTCTAATGGGCATCGCTTCATTTTAGTCGTAATTGATTATTTCACCAAGTGGGTAGAGGCAGCTTTTTATGCCAATGTCACCAGATTTATCATGTGCAAATTTGTGAAATATGACATCATCTGTAGATATGGTCTTCCTGAACAAATCATTATTCATAATGCATGCAACCTAAAAAACAAAACGATACAAGCAGTCTGCTCTTAGTTCAAGATTCAACATCAAAGCTCTCTCCCATATCGCCCAAAAGTGAATGGGGCAGTTGAAACAGCCAACAAAAATTATCAAAAAGATAGTTGAAAAGATAGCTGAGACATACAAAGATTGGCATGAGAAGTTGCCTCTTGCCTTACACACCTATCACATTGCAATACAAACTTCCACGGGTGGCACCCTATTCTCTTTGGTCTATGGCATGGAGGCTGTCTTGCCAATTGAAGTTGAAATCCCTTCACTTAGAGTCTTAACAGAATCCCAACTTAAAGAAGATGAATGGGTTAATAGCTGATATAAGCGACTTAATCTTATTGAAGAGAAAAGAATTACCGCCATTTATCATGGGCAATTATATCAAAAGCAAATGATTAGGGCCCATAACAAAGAGATCTATCCTTATTAATTCTGAAAAGGTGATGTGGTACTCAAACGAATTCTCTTGATCCATAAAGATGCTCATAGAAAATGGGCCTTAAATTGGGAAAGGCTATACGTGGTGAAACTTGTATTCTCTAGAAGAGCCCTAATCTACGAGGTGCATAGATAAGCTATTTTAAAAAAAAAAAGAAAAAAATTAAATCTATTTTTACAAAAATTCATGCATTAAAGGGAATTATATCAAAATAAAGGCTAAATGGAACTGATTTAACTAAGACCAAAGTAAAATATAGTTAATAGGTATCGATTTCAGGCGTCGTGGGGATGTTAATCCTTCCTCGCGCGTAATCAACTCCCAAACCCAACCAATAAATATCTGGACTTTATGGACCTTGAAATTGATGTTTCGAGTTTCGTAACTTGGAATATTATTTTCAATAGGCATCTAATCCTGCCTAGCCAAAAATGATTGATGGTGACTCCAAGTTTACGACCATTTCATGGTGGCTATTCGAGACTAGCTGGATAAGCGACTCACCCGATGGTCTCTCTCCCCTTCATATTGTGATGTCTAATCCAAATCCTGATCAAGGGATAACTCAAAGGCTTAACCATGACCAACCATGATGGCTATACCTTTTAGATTGTTCGAAGTTTTAAAGGTGGGGCAAGTGGCGACAAAGTTAACCAAAGCTGATAACAAATAAGACATGTCTCCAATGTCACTTGAAGTAGTGAATCTGTCTAGGTCATTCATCCACTTTTGTATGTTTCATGCCATACCCACAAGCACCTTACCATAAGCATCTATTTGTTATGGACTCTTTGTGATGGAATCAAAGTGTGACAGTTCCCATACAAGATAACCTAGTATCATAAGTTTAAGGACTAATATACATGACTGGCACATAAACTTATTTAGTGAACTTGTTTCCATAAAACAAGCACCCATATGTTATCCTTAAGTATCTTTATACTTCAACTTCTATGAGATCAAAGAATAGCTTGTATCAAATGTATAGAGGCTTAGTATATGCTAATCATTATGCATTGTCAATGCCTATCTTGATAATATGATGACTAGGAACATTTTTAGAAATATGGCTTTCATGGATAAAGATGTCATCATCGTAACTTGTTACTAACTTAGTAAGGCCAATTTATTTCATAGGCTTCATCTAATTAGTGTTTGGATAATTATCAATCATGCCACTAACATGAATGAAAGCTTTGAATCACTAACTAATAATTGGTTTGCATTATTCACTATTATATGCCTTATCCAATCCAACTGGCTATAAGGCATATACTAACATTTCCAATGGGAAATTTTTTTAAGATATTTCCAGAGATGTCACCAAAAAAGGAATGATAAAGGAACATTAAAACTAAACAGATATGGGAAAGGGACCTTAACAGAAAGCCTAAGGTTTTAACTTTTTAAGAAAGATTTAAGCTTTTTTTTTAACCTATTTAGAAACATATGAGCCTAACTCTTTTAACTTGCTTAGAAGGATACAAGTTTAACTCTTTTATTTAGAAGGATACAAGTGTAACTCTTTAACTTGCTCAGAAAGAGACAAGTTCAAGCCTTTTACTTTGTTTAAAGTGATATAGGTCTAACTCATTTAGCTTGTTCCGAAGGATAAAAGTTTTAACTCTTTTAACTTGTTTGGAAGGACATAACTTAGACTCTTTTAACTTATTCATAAAGACACAAGTTTAGCATAAATTTCACTGAAGTGGATCTTCTAGCTATGTTAGACTTAATAAACTATATGCTAGCTTCACAGGAGTGGATCTACTAGTTACATTAGACTTAAACAACTATATGCCAACTTCTTTGGTGTGAATCTACCAGCTATATTAAGCTTTCTCAACTATATGCCAACTTCACTGGAGTGGACCTAATAGATATGTTGGGCTTTATCAACTATATGCCAACTTCATTGGAGTGTACCTTTCAGCTATATTGGGTTTTATCAACTAGGTGTTAGTTTCAATTGGAGCTAAACCTGCTAGCTACTATTGAACTTTTTCTTGTAAGAATTTAATGTGTAAAAATTGTTCACATGAAATTTTTAAAAAGAAGGGAAGCAAATATCTCATGGTGCAAATGCTAACACTTATATACAGTGCAAAATGCTTTTTGGAATAATGCAAATACAGATATAGACCTGAGTACGTATTGTCAGTTCAATAAATGTATTATTTCATACTATGCAAAAGAAAAAGTATAAGGATTAATCTTCTTATGTGTTGGTAAGTCTTCACCAATCTGTGTCTCTTTGTTGCCTGTTTCTTCGTTTTTTTAGGTTATCTTATCACTGGAAGTTTATTAAACCTTTAAAGGGTGATCTTGTGCTCATTATGATTCCTTTCTTATTTTGGCTTTAAAATTTTAAGAATACTTTGATTTTTCATAAAAGGTCACTAAATATCAAATTAGTGTTTATCAATTCAAGACTAAAACTTTCAAAACTTTATACAGTTGAATAAGAGTCAGTATTTCACTATTCGAGGCATTTTTACATGCCATTATTGGAATCATGAGGAATTAAATTCATGTAGCTTCTAGGATTTATTGAATAGGATAAACTTCTCATTTTGACCTACAAAAAGTTTACTTAATCAAAAGTTATAGAAATTACAAGCCGACTCCAATTGCATAATTTCCAAGATAAAGGGTAATGGACATGCATTGTTAAGGTATTCTAATGATCAGCATTTGGAACATCTCTTAGTGAGATCAGGAAAAAGAATCTAGTGGCCTAAATGGGCTGGCACTGCTAAAATTTGGTTTGAAGAGTTTGATATAACAAGGTGGATGTTTAACAAGATAAAGTTAAGATAGATATTCTTTTACAAGGATTCCTTCAAAGGCAAACAACCAGATTGCAACATCCTTTTAGTCTCTAAATATGATAGCTTAGTAAGTGTGGAATTGAGCTAGTACACTAAATATCAAAAGGCTAATATGTAAAGGCCTTTTGTAAGTGTTATTTTCCAATAATAGAGATAATGACTTAAAGGGTTTTCTTTTAGACATTTTACTCAACTTTTGACCTATATGGGCACTATGAAATGACTAAAGGCTTGAATTTCCCTTGATTGAAATGGAAGGTTTTTCACTCTTTGTGGATATTTTCACTGACTTAGGGCGTTTTTGAAATCTTTAAGCTCATTTTAGACTCTTTTTTGGATTTTCACCTTAGAATTTCATTCATTTTTTCTTTTCTCTTTTTTCATTGATTGCCCCATCATATTCTTAACGGCTGAAAAGTTATCCAAGAAGTGAGATTTTCTAAGAATTTCTTAAGGATAAGCTTAATAATTTAAATAGTTATTTTTAATCAAAATAGTCTTTACAAAGGGCATGCAGTGTAGACCATGCTTCATGGTTTAAAAAGAAAGGGTAAACAAGCCCTAATTATGTGTTTAAGGGTTATTGAATCAAGGATTTTTATCCTTCTTTTTTTTAGAAGATTTATGCTTTCACTCTTTTATCTTTTCTTCCCTTCTCTTTCCTTTGCATTGCTTTACTTCTTTTCTTTTCTTTTCTTTTCCCCTCTTTTTTTGAAGTAATTTGAGATTTTAGAAACTCAAGGAAAGACAATCTTATAGTTTAGAAACAAATGAAATATATCTTTTATTTTTTGAAATCTATTGTATCTCTGCTGTCCTAGTGTGAAAAGTGATTCTTGATTAGGGTTTAAAGGAAGAAATCATTTGTTAAGCTAAAAGTGGATTTTGAAAGGAATGGTTTTTATTTTTACGAATTGTAAAAAAAGGTGGCCATTTTATCCTAAACAACACCATTTGAATTGATGAGCTTTTCCCTAGGAAAAAAGATATTCTTTTTTTAAAAAAGGTTTTAGGTGCCTTAGTTATATGATGTTGCACTAAACCTTTTAATTTTTTTCTTTTTCTCTTTTAGTTTTTTCTCTTTTTCTTTTTCTATCTTTTTTTCTTGTTGATTATTGTGTACCCTTCAAAATTTTTGATTCATCATAGCCACTAACATACCAAAATTTTAGTTTGAGTTAACCATGAGAAATGCATAAAATCTCTCATTTCATTTATTAGGCATTGGTTGAAAGGGGTTATCTTAAAGAAAAGAAAAAATGTTTATTGTTCATGTTGGTTTTCATTTCATATAGTTCAAGGATTTAGAGAGGATCATGGAATTTGTGGTACAAGGTTATCCAAGGAAATGGGGAAAATCTTGGAGTCCTAGCATAATTTTAACACATATCAAGCTACCAGTAGTTCGATCTTTTGGAAGTGCGCACTCTATTTGTTCGACCATTAAGGAAACCAATAAAAAAAACTTGGTTTGGAAAGGACTTTATTTATATGTCTAGGAAATATTATCCAAATGAGGGTGAAGGGTTTTTCTAATAAAGTCTTATCCTGTGATGATCACCAACCATAAAATATCTATCAAAAATATCTTTATTACCCTTGATATCGAAAGTAAATTACGTGGTTATTATTATTAAAAAAGTTCCAAAAAATTGATAGACAAGGTGCATGATGCTTGGAAATCAAAATTCATTCATCTTAAGTATAAATTGATTGTTCTACAAAATTTGTAAAAATTAAAACTTAAGATAGAAACAACCTTGACTGGCATACTAACCCAAAATTGATGGCCCTGAAGTCTATCATCCCAAACAAGCATCCATAAGCTCTTTGAATTTTGTTGAATTTTTACTTACGATGGTTTGCACTTTGCTTTTGTATGCAATGCTTGTTCGTGAATAACTTTTTACGCTTTGATGGAAGTTGCATGTGGCATTCAGATTATACCATTCCAGGCAAGGAAGTTTCTTAGGCTTTCCTTGAATAATGAAGGTCATCTGATTTTGAATGAGTAAATGAAAGAGCTCTATGTAGGAAATTGGTGGGGAATGATGCACCTTTGTTCTCTTTCTCTTCTGCTTTTGAGAATTTCCTAAACTATTCCTTTGGTCCATTTGCACACTAGAATTCTAGGCCACATAAGCTTGCATAAAAGGGTAGTATGACATGGGGATAAGCCTACTAAGGCCACTAATTGATAAAATGTTGAATGGATCTTTTTGTTTTCCTAACACTGTATGGTTCTAGACTCTAATGGTTGTGACTTGTCTATGTTCATTGATACGATCATTTTTTGGTCCCTCACATACATGACTAATATCCATAAGCCTTTTAGTTTTTACGCCATGTTCAATTCTCCCTCTAGCCAATAATCATAAGAATCTATATTCTCAATGAAGTCTGGCCTCATGCAAAAACAACAGTTAAAATTTTGCCAAATAACATTAATTGGCAATAGAAACATTAAACACAAAAATAGTTGAACTTTCTACAGATCTTTAGGAGAGAATTGATGTGTAGTAAAATAAAATCAGATTTAATAAAATTAAATCATATATCTGATGAAAAGTAACCTGACTCTTAAATATAATTTAGAGTTATATCTAATTTGAAGAAAACTTGAAGGTAAGTAGCTTGATGTCTGATCAAATCTATGAAGTTACAAGCAATATACTTGTCTTCTCTCCTACAGTGATCCACACAAATGGTAATGGGATCTTTCTTAAAGATTAGTAGTTTTTCATGCTAGCCAAAAGACTTAACGAGTCTTAATCAAAAGATGATTGCAGTTTGCTTTTTTTTTTCACTCAATCTAATAACAATTCTATAAGGAAAGGGAAGAATACACAACAGAGGTAGGAAAAAAGATGGTGCCAATGTGGTTTTCTTCCTTGGGGTGGCAACATTTAGGATAATTATGAAATATAATTTTTTTCAAAACTAAATCATTTCAAAAAGTGTTTCTCGATTACAACTCAAGTTAGCTGTCCCTACCCTTTAGCCACTTGGCCAAAATCTATGAAAACTCTCTAGAAGTGTTGTGATCAAAATAAAACTAATAGTATAGGTGAAACTTTCACCCTAGGTGAGTTAATTTTGATTCCAACTCATTTTTACTATGTTGGCTGAACCTAGCACATAAAATGGGCTTTAAGGAATTCAGTCAGTGCACTAGACATGTTTCTAGCTTTGTGCACCATAGATTATTTAGCTAAAATAGGTTTTTTTAGAGATTAAATCTAAATTAATCTCTTTAATTTTTCTTATAAATTAATTAGTTTAGTGGTGAATGAAATCAAAAAGGGGGTGAATTGATTTCACAAAATTTTGATAAATTAAAACTTTGATAAATAAAATTGAGAAATCTAAATGATAAACTTTGGAGTGCAAGTTAGTGAATAGAAAAAAACAATGAAAGATAAGGGAAACAGAAGCAAACCCAATGATTTAGAGAGGTTTGGCCTTAATTGCCTATGTCCTCTACGTCAGCCTCACTTGCCTTGGATTTTCATAATTCACTAACTTGAATTATCTACCTTTCAAGGACAAGGTATAACCTTTACACTCCTTATCTTTCAAGGCTAAGATAGAAACCTCAACCCTCTATCTTTTGTGGCTAAGGTAGAACTCTCTCTCACTACTTTAAAGGCTAAGTAAAAATTTTCTCTACTTTTCAATGGCTAAGTAAGAACCTCCCCTTTTTATAAGGATTTGATTGTAAAGAAATAAAACCTCTAAAGATTAGGTGTTTACAAGAATTTTGGCTTAAAAGAAATATGTATCTAAAGATTCAAAATGAAGAATACAAAAATAGAAAGAATTAATCTTATACAAAGATGAACTACTTAGTGAAAATGATGGAAAAGATGAAAGATTTGACACTAAGCACAATCTCTTGGTTTTTCCTTTTGTTAAAGTTGTTGGAGAAGCTTATTTATAGCTTTGATCATGATTTCAGCCACTGGGAACATTTGGTAAAGGAATATAGCCATTAGAGTCTTTATAAATGTCATTTCTCATTGTTCCCCATGAGGTTATCGATACAATACCAAGAGTATCGATACATGAGTTAAAAATATGACTGTTACAACTTGTTGTATCGATACAGAAGGCTGAATATCGATACTTGTCAAGTTGTATCAATACAGACACACCTGTGTCAATACTTTTAGGGCTTTCAGCCAAACCTTGGCTACTGCCAAGCAATATATCGATAATATAGGGTGAGGATCAATACTCACTGCACTGTATCGATACAACTGAGGGTTTTAAGCATAGTATTGATACATTTATATATTATATCGATATATACTATTAAAATCCTTTGTAAAATGATTTTTCTTGGCTTAATATTGACTCAAACATATCTAAAAAATATTCTAAGTATAAATATGCCTTTTGAACATATATTTTTTTGGAAAATAGAAACTTAGTATTTTTTTTTTAAATATTTTTCAATTTAACATAAGTACTAAGTTGGAAATATTTGAATACAAATTAATTTACCTTAAGTTGTTTGTTATATCAAAACCAAAATTAATTCAAAGCAACATTCTCTTCTTTTTTTATATGACAAAACTTAAGATAAATTTGCTTGTTAGTTATTCCCCTTCTATTTTTAAGATTTGTAATGGAAAAACTCCCTTTCAATAAAGGCAATGGTTTTCAAAAGTTTTAATTTAAGAAAAAAAGGGTCCTTTAAAGCTCTAACATCTCAAATCTATAATATTGCCTATGATTTTCATAATTCAAGCTATAGCATGTAAAAAGTGTTCAATGTCAACATGTTATTTGGGTTCCAACACGATAAGTTGTATTAATAGAAGAAAGACATATTTGGAAATTTTATAGCATTTCTACCCCTTTTTGTTATATCAAAACACTAGAATGAACAATTCAAAGCAATGGAGAAAATGTAATCATAGTGTGGACAAGCAAAGATGATTCATTAAGAATAAATCATTAAATATATTTAACAAAATAAGCAAAAGATGTCCGATGGAATGGAATCCTAAAACTTAAAAGTGATCATAAAATGACCCTTGCAATTGGCTAGAGGATCCTCGATAGGTGGAGAAGTAGGTGAAGGAGCATGATGAAAGGCCATAGAGAAGCTATGGAATTGCTTGTTTAACACCCGATGACTATGCTTGAGACTAGAAAGGCAAGCATCAATGGAATCAAAGTGATAATCCTAAGAGTTAAAACGTCGCTCCTACGTGTCAAGATGTCCTATGATGGAATCGTAATATGTTAAAGGTCCATGGGCATGAATAATGAGGTATTAGGAGCTGGGGATGGAAAAGGTGCATCATGCTCCATATCATCATCATCATGTTCAATGGGAAAGGGAGCATCCAGTTGCATAAGTGGTGAGGTGGTTATTGATGAGCCTTGGGAATGAAGTCGGTGCCTTGAATGCCATACCTAGTGAGCCCCATGGATTTATATCCAATATCGGTAAGAAGATACCATAATCCCAGGGTCGTAAGAAAGATTAAGACCTTGAGTGTCGAAGTTATAGCTCAATGCCATGCTATGCAGGAGGCTATGGCACCCACGAACACAAAGGACAAGATCCATAAAGAGAAAGTAGGTAAAATTTGGGTGATTTTTAGTTTAAATCATATGGAGCCACTAATAATCAGAATAGCTAACCAAGGTATGTTTGGT
>JBBYHM010381962.1:30349-42986 GCA_038381775.1 Adansonia rubrostipa
TCATTTAGCATGAACAACATGAATAACCACTACACATATCAAAGTTTTAAAGGTTAAAGGTTACCTATCATTTTTTTATGTGTCTTAGAGCATTTATTTGTATTGCATTGCTCCTTATTGCGGTAACACACGAACAAGAAACTTTCACTTGGTTTTTGGTACCCAAATTTCTTTGGGTCCATGAATATTAGTCTCAAAGCCTATTGTTCCCTTAGGGATCCATGCTTGCCTAACTTTAAATTGTGCCCTTTTCTTGATATGACAAGTATGTAAATTATGACCATAAAAATTGCAAAAGGAGCACTTGGTCATATAAACTTGAAAAGATTTATCGAAAATGATTTTCTTTTCTTGTTCCAAGCTTTCAATCTTTTTTTTCAAGTCAAAATTGACTTTCTAAAATTTTAATCCTTAGCTTAGAGTCATTAAAATCATTTTTCAAATCTTTGTTTTCATTTTCCAGCACAAGTTTTGATTTTAATAGTAAATCTTTTCAACTTTTAATTTTGAAATCATTTTCTTGTGTTTAGAGTTTATTTCGTCAAACTTAACTACAAGATCATCGAAAGCATCTTTTAGCTCATCAAATGTATAGATATTTAACTTTAGAGAATTTGAGGTTACCTTGGGCTCATCAAGAGCCATGAAACAAAGGTTGCCAATTTGGTTTTCCTTAGAGTCATCATCATCGGAAGAGTCACTATCACTCTAAGCTGTTACAAACCTTTTTCTTCTTCCTTTTCAATAATGGGCAATCGAATTTGACATGCCCCGATTTGTTGCAATTGTAGCACACCACCTTGTTAACTTTTTTTTGATTAGGCTAATTTGCCCTAATTTATCTTCATGAATTTCTTGAATTTCTTGGAAAATTATGATCATATCTATACCTTGGTCATCCTCTTCATCATCATCCTCTTCTTCACTTATGGAAGCTTTTAATTTAACTCCAATTTTTTTAGGTTGCTCCTTTCAATGATTTATCTTCATTTCGTATGCGAGAAGTGATCTGATGAGCTTGTCTAAGGCAAAAAGATTAAGGTCCTTTGACTCCTCAATTAAGTTCACTTTAGCTTTCTAAGACTTAGAAAGGCTATTCAACATACACCTTTCCAAGACCCTTCAAGCTATTTACAATGTCTGTGAATCTATTAGACATCTTCTTGATGCTCTCCTTTGATTTGATCTTGAACATTGCATTATAAAGAGTGAGCATGCTTATCTTGGACTCATTGACTTGATTGGTCCCTTCATGTGTGATAGCCAACTTATCCCATATTTCTTTGGCATTATCACACAAAGACACTCTATTATACTCATTAGGGCCTAATGCATAAAAAAGTGTGTGCATGGCATTGGCATTGAGTTAAGCTATTTTAGTGTCTTTTTTATCCCATTCCCATTCTTTCTTGGGAACTTCAAGGTCCCTACCATCTTTCTTTGGATGAGCGGGCCTTTCATGATTATCTTCCAAACTTGATAATCATTCGCTTGGATAAATAGCCTTATCTTTCTTTTCCAATATACGTAATCTTTACCGTTGAAGAAAAAAAGCCTCATGATTGAATACCCTTCTTGGCCCATACCAAAATATGACCACTAGCCATTTTCTTGGTCTTTTGTGGATCTTTGCTCGAGGATTTTAAGTTTATAAGAATAAGACACAAGCTTTGATACCAATTGTTAGGACTTTTAGTGGTGAATGAAATTAAGAGGGGGTGAATTGATTTCATAAAATTTTAGTAAATTAAAACTTTGATAAATAAAATTGAGAAATCTAAACGATAAACTTTGGAGTGCAAGTTAGTGAATAGAAATAAACAATTAACTAGGGAAAGAGAAGCAAGCATAATGGTTTAGAGAGGTTCAGACTTAATTGCCTATGTCCTCTACCTTGGCATCACTTGCCTCAGATTTCCATAATTCACTAACTTGAATTGTCTACTTTTCAAGGACAAGATATAACCTTTACACTCCTTATCTTTCAAGGCTAAGATGGAAACCTCTACCTTCTATCTTTTGTGGCTAAGATAGAACTCTTTCTCACTCCTTTAGAAGGCTAAGTAAAAACCTTCTCTACTTTTCAATAGCTAAGTAGGAACCTTATCTTTTTACAAGGATTTGAGTGTAAACAAATAGAACCTCTAAAGGTTAGGTACAAGAATTTTGGCTCAAGGAAAATATGTATCTAAAGATACAAAATGAAGAATACAAAAATAGGAAGAATTAATCCTATACTTATTGAAAATGATGGAAAAGGTGAAAGATTTGACTATAAGCACAATCTTATGGTTCTTCCTTTTGTTAAAAGTGTTAGAAAAGCTTATTTATAGCCTTGATTATGATTCTAGTGGTTAGGAACATTTGTTGAAGGAATATAGCTATTGGAGTCTTCACAAATGCCATTATTCCCCATGATGTTATATCGATACAATAATAAGACTATCGATACAATACCAAGAGCATCGATACATGAGTTAAAAATATGACCGTTATAGCCTGTTGTATAGATATAGAAGGTTGAGTATCGATACCTATCAAATTGTACCAATACAAACACACCTGTATTGAGACTTTCATGGGCTTTTGCCAAACCTTGTCCACTGCCAAGCAATGCATTGATACATATAGGGTGAGTATTGATACTCACTGCACTATATCAATACATGCTGATATGTATCGATACAATTGAGGTTTTGAAGCATAGTATTGATACAATTATACATACCTTTAAAATCCTTTGTAAAATGATTTTTCTTTCTTGATATTGACTCAAATAAATCTAAAAAATATTTTAAGTATAAATATACATTTTAGAACATATATTTTTTAAAAAATAGAAACTTAGTATTTTTGCAAAATATTTTTCAATTTAACATAAATACTAAGTTGGAAATAGTTGAGTACAAACTAATTTAGCTTATGTTTGTTATATCAAAACTAAAATTAATTCAAAGCTAACAAGTTTATCTCATATAATTATCATATACTTAAACACAATATAGAAAGGTAGCAACCTTTTAGCTAAATTAAGTATCTTTTTATGAAGTTTTATGTAAATAAAATTCATAAATTAAATTAAAAACAATTTTAATTTAATAATAAACTTATTAGTATTACTAAACTAAATAATTAATATTTTTGATAAGATTATTCAAGGATTTCAATGGGGACATTATCCTCTATGTAATATCTTAATTTAGACATTATCCATCAAGACATAGTATGTATCTTTTTAAACATTATCCGGATAAGACAATCTTATCTACTATGTCTTAAAAAGGCAACAAAATCTTAGATTTTAATTAGAACTTGATTTTGATATGATAAATATCATCCTATTGTGTGTGACCTATTAGGTTCCTAATATGTTGGCAATGAACATAATTAATCTTATTAATCATGTTTATAGATTAACAGCAGGATCTAGCAACCTATAATGACCACCCAAATGTTGAAGAGTCGATATGACCTCATCAAAACCTTTTAGTAGGTACCTTATCAATCTAGTACAGTCCTTTCACTATGTATGCCAGAATGAGTATAAGCATGGTACAATGTTTGCTCATACTTCAATCCATGTTCAATCTTGTAACTCAAGGTTAACAATCATGAATCTACGAGGAACGATTCCTTATAATTCACTATGTTCTGGCTAGACTCTTTAATTCGATTAACTTTAGTCAAGATCATTTGAGATATGTCTCCAATGTCACTCAGAGTGGTGAATCTTCTCTGGATCACTCATCCGTCTCCCATATCGACATGCCATACCCAATGTACCCTCATTTGGTATCCATCCATTATAGAGACCTATTCGTAGTAAATCTAAGTATGCCACTCCTCATATAAGATGACCTGGTATCCTAAGTCTAAAGACTAGTTACATAACTAAAACATGAAAACATATTTGATAGACACTTAAGTGACTAATACCAAATGAAGTTGTTATACATGCCATGTTCAATAAACTTGTTTTGACAAAACAAACACCTATATACTATTCCCAAGTGTCCTATATACTTTAACTTCAATGAGATCAAAAAGTCCTATGGATCCCATATATAGAGGCTTAGCATATGCCAATCGTTATGCATTGTTAATGCCCTATCTTGACAATACGATGATTAGGAATATTCTTAGAAACATGGCTTTGATGCAAAGGATCTCATTGTCATAACTTATTACTAACTTTGTAAGGCCATTTGTTTCATGGGCTTCATCCAATTAGCATTTTTGCATGATAGTCAATCTTGCCACTAACATGAAGGAAAGCCCTTGTCACTATAAAATAGTGACATGTATTTAGTTAATTGATTGTGTATCCTATGTCTAATTTAATTGGTTCAAGGGCACTTTAAACAATCATATTGTTCTTAGTATCAACTAATTGGTTCTTGATAATCACTATTATCGAGTCATAAAACTATTTGGTCACAATTAGACCTTGATTTCAATCACATGGCTCAGTTGTTTTAAAACAAATGGAATCAATTTAATTTTCATGGTAGCTAATGATACAAAACCAATCATTTTTGCAAGCCTTGATGAAATGATTTGTTTGATAGCTTTCAGATATAAATATATAATCTCTCTAATTGGAACTCTTTCTAATATTACATCCAAGTATTTATAACTTTGTTTTGTCGCTTTTTTCGTGAAATATTAACCTTTAATTATTCTTGAATGCTCTTATTGAATCTCACATGTGTAAGACTTCTTGTAGGGAATCCAATTCAAAACTTTTTTAAATTCTAATTGATTTGGGCCTTAACATATCTGATATGTGTATTTTGATATAAACGATGGATAGAGTTTGTAGAATAAATCTATTATGATCTATTAAATTAGGATTCAAAAAGTATGGCATCCTTATGCCATGAAAGTAGATGTATGTTCATAACATACTCCTAGAAATATCCTCATAATTTGGCCCATAATTATCAAATAACAAAAAATCAAGATGTCTAATAATAAGTCATGAAAGTTTCATAAACTTTCTTAAATGGATCAGCAAGCCTAATTTATATCAACTAGATTGCCTCTATTATGTTGGCCCATGATTATTTATCTACATTATTGCAAGTTTATGTTTGAGAATACAGAGACCCTGACATAGAACAAATTCTATGTTTTGCTAAAATAAATCATGATAATGTTTCACAAACATTAAAAAGGCAAGCTTTGATCAATATCTATAAGATTGCCATTCTCATGGTTTTTCTTCACTACTCTTTTCATTTGGTTCTTACAATATGTCACACATTTAAATGCCAACCTCTAGGTATTATATACCAAGAGAAGTGAATAAATCTAAAAACATGTCTATCTATGAAACTTATGTAAACTTCCAACTTTGATAATCTCAAAGTATTCCTTGCAATCTCTACTCTATAAATCTAGCTCTCCATAAGTATGACATTTTTGTTTATTATATCATTTGTCTCTCTTCATAAGAAAGTATAATAATACATAGATCCTACTCCATGGCACATCTAAGGTGCTTAAGTATGGTAATACATCCTATCATGAGGCCTGACTAGGTTACCTTCTAACATTTTACTTAAGAACAAATTCCTTAGGGATGTCAAAGCTCTCATTGTTGTTGTCCTTATTAAACTATTCAATAATGCTTGGAATGATTTCAAGAGTGTTGATTGCCGCTTGCTCCTTTCAGAGTTTAGATACCCTATTAGTCATCACAATGTGGCTAGATGAAGGTCATCTTTATAAATATGATAAGCTACCTCTAACCTAGTGGGTTTTTCTTGGATATGCCATTCGATTTTGTATTAAGACAATCTTAATACTATAGGACTAGATAATGGTGTTTAGCATATTAATTTATTGGCATCAAGTATGCTACATAGTGATAATTTGAAATCATACTTCTTGTTTACATCCTTTTTGAATCTGGAACATATTTAATTGTTAATAACATATATAAAGTAATCATTCAGTCAGGTTTTAAAACTAAAATGATTTTTCTTATTATTTTTATGAAATTATAGCCCTTAACTATAATATGAGAAGTTTAACATTTTAATCTTCTTAATAAGCTAATCACTTCCTTTATTCTTACATAACCTTGGGTGACTTGACAAATTATGCAAAAACTAACTGAGTAAACTTAGTTTACCAATTGCATCTCTACACAACTCATAGATCAGTTAGGTGGTAACTCTTTACCTAAAAACATCATATGTATGTCTCCCAACAATCACCTCTAAAGCCATGTGTCAAGTTGTATGCATTCAGATAATACAGCTTTAATTGAGTAAGATCCATTAATTATAACTTAAGTAGCTCAGGTGGAAGGGACCTTGAGAAAGGGATCTTGAGTGACTCAACAAATCCCAATGGTCGGAACTTAGGTATCTTGTTATAATTAATGGAAAGTGTCTAATCATGCTTAGGCATGGACTTAATATTTTATGAGGGATTTCTTAATTAATTAAATCTCATTGATTTGAATTGGATTGCATTGCATTGGCATTTGTTTTAGGCACATACATATCATATATACATATATCAACATAAAATAAATCTAGTCATGTCAACATAAAATAAATCGTCATGCAATCCTACTTGGATGATTATGGACTTTTATCTATGTTTAGTTTCCATGAGCTATTTAAAAACTACTTGGTTAAAAACCTAGGATACCTTAATAAAGTTTTCATAAGCCTTGATAGTGTTCTCCTCGAACAATTCTTCATGGTGCCATCTTTTATTTACATTTTGGAAAAATAAAATTCCCTAAACTAACTTTATCCTAAATCTAAAACTTTGTAACTTTTACATATGTTTAGAAGAAACTTCAAGTTACATTCAAAAGGAGTTAGGTAAGAAGAGAATTTTACAACTCCAGAATAAAATAGAGATAAGGCAGGGTTTTAAAAATATAATACCATAAAGAAAGTATCAACCATACATTCACGTAGTTATACTAAGGTCTAAGTCCATAACCATCTATCATGCTTTAACAATTTAAAACATAACATTGTATAGCTAATATGAAATGATAATCAAATGCATTCATTGTATAAATGTATATAAACAATTTTATTACATTTAGCAAAGTATCTACAAGAATCGGCCAAAATATTAAGCACATTTAACCTAGTTCCTAACTTTTAAGTGATTTGTCTCTCAACATGGGCCAATGTTTATCTTAAAATAGACACTTGCCTAACTTTTAGGTGATTTGTCTCAACATGAACCAATACTTCATTGCATGCTTTAATGTTTCCTAGGTTGACACTTTAAGAATTAAATCATGGTAATTCATGTTAATAAAAAATTTATAAAATCCTTTTCCAAGTTTTAATTCTTCACAAATGCCTATTTCAGGAAACTATATTATCTTAAAAACATCCAAATTTATTAAGCCACTCCTAACTTTTAGGAATCCTATCTATTAGATAATGGTTATCTGATCTAACTAGACTTAACTTCTAAATTTTAGGAATTGGATTCCCAATTTTAGGTATTTGACTCCCCACTAGAAAAGTAGTTCCTAAGGAAGTCAGACTCTGATGATTACTATCCTCAATATAGGCAAACTCTTTAGCCATGTGAATGGCCTTTGTTTGCCACATTTGGAGGATGATTATGGATTACTTTTAGGTGCTGAAAACATGCATTAGATGCTACCAAAGGACCAAACCATAGCAGCAACTGAAATGGCAACAAATTACCATTCATAGGTGTAGTTTCATAGTGAAATGAGTGCGGCAATATTTACTGTAAATTCCAATAATTAAATTAGTCCAAAACTTGAATCTTATTCAATTCACTTGCTGTCCAAAGATGCAAAAAAGCTATGGAACATTTCCACAAGGATTTCTAGGTGCATCTAGTGTAATAGATTCTCCAAAGTTGCTTGAAAATTCTAGCTTTAAGATTTCTGCACACTATGGCCAAAATAAGGTCTCTTTGAATCAAAATAAAAATAAATAATTTAAAATAAAATTTTATACATAATATATTAAAAAAATAGAATATAAAATATATAAGCAATTAATTTTATAGCAAAGAAAAATTAAGAAAAGCCTAGTGAATGCTTATTAGGAGGGGTTAACAACAACAGTTTTTAACTTTTTTATGCGTATTTAACCTAAATCGATTAAAAACAATTTTTATTGATTTAAAAAATTTATTAATGATTAAAATACACATTTAGTATACTGTCTAAAATCAAGAAAAGATTTACAAAAATTATTTTACAAGGCTGACATGGTCAAAACCTAGAGATCAATGCACACGACATCAATGTCAATTACCATGAATTTTGCTATATGTACTACACGTAATTTGCAACCTATAGGCTTTGATACCACTGATAGGAATCTATAGTCCTGATGAAGTCTTGCCTCATGCAATAATAGCATTTAAAATTTTACAAAATAACATAAATTTACAATGGAAACAATAAACACAAAAATAAATGTACTTTTTTGTAGATCTTTAAACGGAATTGACGTGTTGTAAATTAAAATCAGATTTAATAAAATTAAATTAAATATGATGGGAAGTTACCTAGATTTTAATATCATAATCTAGAGTTATATCCAATCTGAAGGAAACCTGAAGGTGGGCAACCTAGTGTCTGATTAATCTACGAGGTGACAAGCAACACATTTGTCTTGCCTCTAATGGTGATCCACATGGATGATAATGAGAGCATTTTCAAGGATCAGCAATTCTCTAATGCTAGCTAGGAGACTTAATGAGTTTCAACCAAAGATGATTGCAATTTGCTTTTTCGTTAACTCAATCCGAGGATAATTCTCTAATGGTTTTTCTCTATAAAAAAGGGAATAATGCGTAATAAAATTTGGAGAAAAAGTGATGCCAAGGTGGTTTTTCTTCTCTTAGGATGGTGGTAATTAGGAGAATTATGAGGGAACAATTTTCTCTCAAAACTAAATCACTTCAAAATGTGTTTCTTGGTTACAACTCAAGTTAGCCGTCCTTAACCTTTCGTCACTTGGACAAAATTTCCCAAAACTCTCTAGAAGAGTTGTGATAAGAAAAAACTTGTAGTCTAGGTAAAAATCTTTCACCTTAAGTAAGTTAATTTTGATTCAATGTATAAATGGGCTCTAGGGAATTCAATAAATGTACTGTGTATCTAGACATGTTTCTAGCTTTTTGCACCATAGATTATTTGGCCAACTTAGGTTTTTTTAGAGAGTTGATCCAAATCAATCTCTTTAATTTTTCTTACAAACTAATTAATTTATGTTGTATAATTAGCATATAATTAATAAAAAATAGTTAGATAGCAACCTTTTAATTAAATTAAATATCTTTTTATGAATTTTTATCTAAATAAAATTCATATTTTAAATTAGAACAATTTTAATTCAATAATAACCTTAGTAATACTAATTATCTAAATAATTAATATTTTGATAAGATTATCCAAGGATTCCAGTTAGGATATTATCCATCTAGATATAGTATGCCTCAATTTAGACATTATCCAAATAAGACAATCTTATCTGCTATGTCTTAAAGGAACAATAAAATCTTAGATTTCACAAAATCTAAATTTTTATCTTAAATTAATTTTTAGTTAAACTTTTCAACTGAGTTCTCCAATTAATCATCTTTTATTTAATTAAATCAAACTTAATTAGATCTCGATTTTAATTTGATAATATCATTCTACTATGTGTGATCCATTATGTTCCTAACATGTTGGCAATGAATATAATTAATCTCATCAATCATGTTCATAGATCAAGACCAGGATCTAACAACACATCATTACTACCCAAATGTTGAAGAGTCGGTTTGAACTAATCAAAACCTTTTAATAACTAGTCTAGTAGTTTAATGCGATCCTTTCACCATATATTTTGAAATGAGCATAAGCATAGTACAGTATCTGCACTTTAATCATGTTTGATCTTGCAACACAAGGTTAATGATCATGAATCTATGAGGAAAAGTTCCTCATAATTTACTATTGTCTGGCCAGAGACTTTAATCCGATTAACCTTAGTCAAGATTGTCACCACGTGCCCGGCCTTTAAAACTTCAGATGATCCGAAGGGCATAACATGCTCGACTTAAAAATAAATAGTGGTTAGTTGTGGTCGAGCCTTTGAGCTATCCTTGATTAGGATTTGGATTAGGCATAATGATATGAAGGGGATAGGGACCATTAGATGAGTCGCTCATCTAACTAGACCCGGATGGCCACCACGAAGTGGCCATAAACTTAGAGTCGTAATCGATCATTTTAGGCTAGGCAAGATCGGATGCCTATTGAAAATGAGATCACAAGTTCGAAAGTTGAAACACTAATTTCAAGGTCTACGAAATGTAGAGATTCGTTGGCTAGGCTTGGGAGTTGGTTAACGTGTAAGGAAGGACTATAATCCCCACGACACTCGAAATCATACCTACTAACTATATTTCACTTTGGTCTCGGTTAAATCATTTCTATTTGGTCTCTATTTAGATATAATCCTCTTTAATGCATAAAGTTTTGGAAAATATAAATCCAAGGTTTTTTTATTAAAAAAAATTAGATCACTTATGCGCTTCGAAGATGTGAGGAACATAAGGATTTTTTTATGAAAATGATGTTCAGATTGGATTTTAAAAATTGGATGTTTCGTATTTGGCACTGGAAAGATACCAACATAAAACATTGCCTCGTAACTTTTATTAGAAAATGAATTTTAAATATGAATGCACAATAACACTATAAAAGGGAACAAGTTAGTGAGGTGAAAAATAAGAAATATAACAATATTATAAACAAGCAATCACAAACAAAAGAACATAAAAAAGAGGGGCAATTGAAATGTATCTCATAATTGACTTTGATTTTTGAAGAATAACCTAGATGACAATTTTAGAGACTAGTCTAGATTTAGTGGTAATTTGGAGAACAAAGATAATTTTTATCAAAACAATTTGAGGCATTTGAAAGAAAGAAAATTTTAAGTTTTTAAGGTAAAAGCGTGGTTGGAGTATCCCTTCAGGGAAGTAGGGTCAGAGTGTCCCCTAAAATAGAGTTATGAAAATAGTTACGAATAAAGAAAAAATTTATTTATTTTTTAAATGAGGTTGGAGTATTGCCTTGAAGTAGTGGGGTTAGAGTATCCCCAAAGTTAGGAAAACATTTAGGAACAAGGAGAAAACTTAAACTTTGATTAGAAAAAAGAGCTAGAGTATCCCCTTTGAATAGTGGAGTTGGGGTATCTCTATTAGCGAAAATTTTAATGTGAAATCCTATTTTTCATATTTTAATCTTGATTCTAGTCAAAGGGGTTGCAGTTGCGAGGGAGACTAAATGGGTGCATTTCGAGACATTCGAACGTCTCGATAAAAGGAGATTCGAAAATTAAGTTGAAAATAGGGGCAGCATCGTGTCATATCTATTTCTAGATTTTTTTTCTGGTGTATCTAAAGATTTTAGAGGGTAAAAGAGGTACCATTGGAAAGGTTACTCAACAAGGTTTAATATAAAAATATTAAAAAATTCTAGAAACTCACTTTCTAGGCGAAATTAATTTTCGAAGTTAGGTTCATCTCAACACTGGTGGCATGTACAATTAAAAGGGCATGATGGATTTCAAGAAATCATTCCAAGCTTATCTGGGATCGTTAATCGTAAATAATACCTTTCCAAAAAGGGAATTTTGTGAATTTTTTGCAAAAATATTTTGAAATTTCGTAAAAATCATCTACTAGGTCGTAATGGGCCAAATAGAATGTTACATGCTGGTTCTAGGGATTTCGGATAGCAAACGTTCAAAAACTCCTAACTCCTTCATCCGAGATGATCCAAGGTCAAATAGGACATCGTTAGAAAGGTAATTCGATGCCCTTTAAAAGAAAAATATTAGAAAAAATCAAAGAAATATTTTATATCTTGAAACTAATTTTTCAAGTTTGGGCTACGATGCTGCCATAGTAAAAATAGAGGGATTATTTGATATTTTGTTTTTTTGAAGATAGACTCGGGCCTAGGATGTCCGAATATCCATTACAGAAAGTAAAACGGGCTTCAAAAGTTCATTCCATAATCCTAGAGTAGTTTGGGATGATGGAACAACCCATTGACCATGCCATTAAAAGAAACATGAGACTCAAGATCAAGGATTAATACTAAAAAGGATTTTCATTTTCTTTGAAATGAACTTATTTCACCATGAATCCAAATCTAAAATGTTGATTTACCCCTGAGATTCAAAGACCAATTTGATGAAAACATTAAGCCCATGCTACTTTCATTTAGTGAAGGTAACACAATCTTAACTTGGGTAAGTTTCTAAAAAATCAACTTGTAAGGGATAAGCAAGCATTTTAATGGAGATATCATGAGCAAAATACAGCACATACAAAGATAAACATGGATTAAACATCCAAAGAAGCAAAGATGACATTTTGACATGGAAATGGGTGACATAGATACAAGAAGATGATAAATAGGGTGCATAAATATGATATGAACATGTTTGAACAAGGGGATTGATGCCGGACATTGTTAAAACAGGATTTTTATTTCATGAATCTCCTTAAAACACAAGAAAATGTTTGAACATACCTCAGATATGTCAAGATGACCACTTAAAATGGATATGTGAATAGGGAAGAAATATGGCAAAAG
>JBBYHM010381962.1:57272-67694 GCA_038381775.1 Adansonia rubrostipa
AACGTGAAAGTATCACGACACCTTAATGGACACTAAAATGATCTTAAAGTACATGAATTTAGTCTAAATGGAAAAGCTAAAATTTAAATTTTCACTTAAAATGCAAAATTTATAATCTAGTCCTTAAATTTTTGAAAATTATATTTCGTACCCTTCAGAAGATTGAAAAAATACAAAAAGTTCTGCAAATTTCTATATCCCTATGAAAGGCTATAGAAATAATAGAAATCTTTAAAACTAGTAAAATGTCTGATTTGCCCTTAAATACAAACATTTGCTATTTAGTCTCTAAACTTTTCTAAATTTTCATTTGTCTCTATATGATGAAATAACCAAAAAACTCATAAAATCATATGAAAATATACATGGAAAATGCAGCAAATATGTCAGCAAGAACTCGGCCAAACACCTTGGCCTTAAAACAAATTTTTTTCTAGATTTTGCAAAATGGCCCCTAGATTTTCTAAATTTGCATTTTGACCTTCACATAAAAAATCACAAAACATCAAAAAAAATATCAAATCAGCCAAGAATTAACCCAAAAAACAAGAAAAAAAATCTACATGAAGGTTTGGCCAAGCATTTTTGGCCATAAAACACGATTTTTGCATATTTTGCAATTCATCCCTTAAATTTTTTGAAATTGCAAAATGGCCTTTAAAATGTTAAAATCACCTAAAACATGTTCCAAAACGCACAAAATCAGTTTTCTAATAGCCTATGAAGCTCTTGACCAAACCAAAAATGACATAAAAAAGTTTACGTATTTTATGATGTAATCCCTTAAATTTCTAATATTTACAAAATAGGCTAAAAAACATGAAATCAAGATAACAATAAGCACAAAATTATCATTACTAATTCATATCAAATTCGGCTAAGGCAAGAAATAAATATGCATCAATATTTTGCAACACAAAATCGTGAAAATAAACATGAATAAATATCATCAAGTTCAAATATAAAAATAAAATGACAAAAAAAGAATATATAAATATGTAGATCAATATATTAACATAAAAATATTAAGGATAAAAATATAACCATAAACATATACATTCAACAAAATTATATCTCATCAAAAACAAAAATATTTCAAAAAAAATCATAAAATCACATGAGAATATGATGTCAGCAAGAATTCAGCCAAACACCTTGGCCTTAAAACAAAATTTTTTCTATATTTTGTAAAATTGCCCCTAAATTTGCATTTTAACCAGTACATAAAATAAAAATCACAAAAAATTATCAAATTAGCAAGAATTAACCCAAAAATCATGAAAAAAATCTACAAGAAGGTTTGGCCAAGCACTTTTGGCCATAAAATACAATTTTTGCATATTTTGCAATTTAGCCCTTAAATTTTCTAAAATTGCAAAATGGCCTTTAAAATGTTATAATCACCTAAAACATGTTCCAAAACACACAATATCAGTTTTCTAACAGCCTATGAAGCTTTCGACCAAATAAAAAATAACATAAAAAAGTTTACGTATTTTATGATTTAATCCCTAAAATTTCTAATATTTACAAAATAAGGTAAAAAACATGAAATCAAGATAACAATAAGCACAAAATCATCAGTACCAATTCATATCAAATTCGTCCAAGGTAAGAAATAAATATGCATCAATATTTTCTAACATAAAATCATGAAAATAAACATGAATAAATATAATCAAGTTCAAAAATAAAAAAATGACGAAAAATGAATATATATAAATATGTAGGTCAACATGTTAACATGAAAATATTAAGGATAACAATATAACCATAAACATATACATTCAACAAAATTATATCTCATCAAAACAATAATATTTCAAAAAAAAATCATAAAATCACATGAGAATATACATGGAAAATACATCGAATATGTCAACAAGAATTTGGCCAAACACCTTGGCCTTAAAACAAAATTTTTTCTAGATTTTGCAAAATGGCCTCTAAATTTCCTAAATTTGCATTTTGACACCTAAATAAAATAAACATCATAAAAAATTATCAAATCAGCCAAGAATTAACCCAAAAATCATGAAAAAAATCTACATGAAGGTTTGGCCAAGCACGTTTTAACCATAAAATACAATTTTTGCATATTTTGCAATTTAGCCCTTCAATTTTCTAAAATTGCAAAATAGCCCTTAAAATGTTAAAATCACCTAAAACATATTCGAAAACACATAAAATCAATTTTCTAACAGCCTATGAAGCTCTTGACGAAACCAAAAATGACATAAAAGAGTGTATGTATTTTATGATTTAATCCCTAAAATTCTAACATTTACAAAATAGGCTAAAAAACATGAAATCAAGATAACAATAAGCACAAAATCATCACTACCATTCATATCAAATTTGGCCAAGGTAAGAAATAAATATGCATCAATATTTTGTAACACAAAATCATGAAAACATGAACAAATATCATCAAGTTTAAATGCAAAAATAAAATGACAAAAAAATGAATATATAAATATGTAGATCAACATATTAACATGAAAATATTTAGTGTAACAATATAACCATAAATATATACACTCAACAAAATTAATATATCATCAAAAACAAGAATATTTCGAAAAAAAATCAAACTAAAAAAAAATTAAAATATATCAACAATTATATAGGAAATCGATCATCTTCAACTTGTTAGCCTTTCAACATGAATAAAATCCATGAGCTTAACATGATTTTGACTCATATTAAAAAGAAAAATGATGGATATATAGCAAAGATTGCAAAATTGCTAGATGAAATTACCTTGAAAAGCTTTTAAACTTAAAATTTCTTGAAATTTTCTATGAAAAATAGTTGAAATTAAATATGGAAAGCATTTTTTTTTTTTGCTTAAGAGTATTTTGTCTATAGTTTTTCTAAGGGGGGAACAGCAAGAATGGCTTTTTTGAATCCCTTTTGCCATGAGGTTCTCCCTAAAATCTCTAAAAATTTTCTTTCATTTATTACATGTCATAATTTCTTTATTTTTTATTTGATTTATTTGAGATATGATTTAATTTTTGACAAATTGATTGGATTTAAATTGATAACTTTTGTCTCCTTATGATGTCAAACATGATATCATTGATTTCTATAAATATTTTTAGTGATATTCGTATATAATATATAAAATTATACTGTAAAAATTAACTATAAAAACTAAATTATAAAAATTACAAATTGTGTTTCTCAAAATAAAATTTCATAAAATAAATTTAATTTGAAACAAAGGAAACATTAAAATAACAAACTTGCAAAATTTACGAGAAAAAAAACACTTACCAAAAAAATTATTACATGTAAAAAATGCAATTCATAAAATAAATTAAATTTTGAAAAAATGATTTAATGTGAATTAAACAGCAATATTTGAAGAATTTTAAAAATTATAAACTCAGAAAAATGCTATTAAGGAAATTTACGAAGTAGAAATCTGTATCTCAGTGATAGGAAAAATTCTAAAACTCATTAAATAAATGAAATTTTTCAAAACTGATTTAATATGAATTAAATAATAATATTTAAAGAATTTAAAAAATTATAAACTTGAAAAAAATCTCACCAAAAAAATTTATGGATTATAAAACCCGTATCTTGGTAACAAGGATAAAATTTTAGAACTCATAAAATACATTGAATTTTTTAAAACTGATTTAATGTAGATTAAATAATAATATTTAAAGAATTTTAAAAAATTAAAACTAAGAAAAATCTTCCTAACAAATTACGAAGTAGAAAACTTAGCATTTCAAAAACAGGAGAATTTCAAAAAAAAATGCAAAACTAATAAAATAAAAGGAATTTTCCTAAACTAATTTAATATGAATTAAATAATAATATTTAAAGAATTTTAAAAATTATAAACTAAGACAAATCTTCTTGAAAAATTTTACAGAATAGAAAACTTCATATTTTGGAAATGGAAGAAAATGTAAAACTTATAAAATAAAATGAATTTTGAAAAAACTGATTTAATAGTGATTAAATACAAATTTTTAAAGAATTTTAAAGTTGAAAACTTGAGAAAATTTCACCTTAAAATTTTACAAATAAAGAAAAGCTCATATTTATGAACCAAGAAAATTTCAAAGAATACATTTAAACTTATATAAAATGAATTAAATAAGATATATCATCCCAAATATTAATTTAAGAAATAGTAAAGATGAAAATTTGAAATCCGAAATAATTTTACCAAAAAACTTTTACGAGTATATAACTCTCAATACTATGAAAAACTCAAAATTAGTCACAAAAAAAATTGGACGACCTAACTCCCTGTAGTATAAAATGCCAATATGAATTTTTCCTTGAATATTTTTTATTTTTCAAAGTATATATTAGCATAAATATCATATAGGTATCTATACAATTATACGATGATCAACTTCCCAAGTTTAATGAAAAATTCTCTAAAAATTCTTAAAAATGGGAAATTTAACCGCAATGTCCACAAAAAGAAATTTCAAAATTTTAACAAGAAAACATAAAAAATGATCTTTCTCTTAAATATTTGTCCTGTAAATATGAAATTAGAGATCAAAGTGTGATTCTCTTTTTTTATCACGTGAATTTACAGCCATTTAACTGTGAATAAAAAGGTTTTAAGAATATCTAATTCATTTGAAAAAGATTATTCCTAATGAGGGTTGCCGTTAAGTTCTTAATCTTGGATATTCAAGATTATCAAAAAAAAGAACCTAGAAGAAATTAGGCTTCTACAGAGGTAATAAATCATTTTTTCCTCTTTTCTCGCCTATCTTGTGTCCTAGCACATAACCCATAGACTTTTCAAATGCTAACATGTACAAAATCGAAGGTTGTCCCATTATAGGTGGCATCAGCACTTACGGATTATAAATATAATGCTTAACTTTTTCAAATGCTTTCTAGCATTCTTCATTCCATTCACCAGGGTTTTGTTTTTGCAAAAGATAAAATATTGGGTCACACTTATTTGTAAGTTGGGATATAAATTTGGTAATGTAATTCAACCTCCCTAAGAAACTTCAAACATCTTTTTGCGTACGCGGGAATGGTAATTCCTAGATGGCTTTAATCTTGTCTACATCAACTTCAATCCCTTTTTCACTCATAATGAAGCCTAATAACTTTCCTAACCTTGCACTAAAAGTGGATTTTGCTAGATTCAACTTCAATTGGTATTTTTTTAGTCTTTTGAATAGCTTCCATTAATCTCCAACGTGTCTTTCTTTCGGGGCGACTTGGCAATCATATCATCCATATATACTTCTATCTTTTTATGCATTATATCATTGAATAGAGTGACAATTGCCCTCTAATAAGTTGCCTCTGCATTCTTTAGTCCAAATGGCATCACCTTCAAACAAAAAGTTCCCTACTTTGTGTTAAAGGTTGTCTTTTCCATGTCTTCCGGTGCCATTTTTATTTGGTTATGCCCTGAAAATCTATCCATAAAAGAAAATAAATGATTCTTATCAGTATTATCAACCAGAGTATCTATATGAGGAAGAGAAAAATTATCCTTCAGACTCGTTCGATTTAGGTCTGGGTAGTCTGTACACATTCTAACTCTACCATCTTTTTTGGGAACTGGGACAACATGTGCAATGCATTCTGGGTGTTTTGCACCTCAAAAAATCTAGCCTTGAATTGTTTCTTTAACTTTTCTTTTAATTTTAGAAGCATTTTGGGTTGCATTCTTATTAACTTCTGCTGAACCAATTTGCATTCTGGCTTTAGAGGTAATTTATGGACTACGATTTCTGTATCTAACCCTGGCATGTCTTGGTAGTACTAAGCAAAAACATCTAGGAATTCTCAAAGCAAACTTATTAATTCTTCCCTAGTGATGGGCATAAGGGTAGTCCCTATTCTGACTTATTTTCTATCATCTTCATTATCCCCTAAATTTATCACCTCCGTGGATTTTTCATGGGCTATCATCCATATATCCTCTCGCTCGATTATTTTTAGCAGATCGGGTGGCAAAGTATGATCATCAACATTTTCTTCAAAATCTACCTTATTTAAAAAAATAGCTTGATCAAAATCAACCTTTGAATCATGCTTGAGATCATTCACTTTTCCCTAAATAGGAAATCTGTACAGGTACAAAGAGAAAGGAATGGGCGAACAAATATGACATGATTTATGTAAATATATGTAAAAAGGAAAGAAAGGTATAAAAGAAAAAGAAAAAAAATATTGGTATAAAAAAATTGGACATAGACAGAAAGGTCATATGCATTTAATTTCTATAAATGATAATTTGATATTTCAAGTTTTGACAAAAAAATTTAGATGACAAAATGAGTCCCCAAGATTACTTTAAAAATAACCTAAGCATTACAATTCTCTCAGTGCAAGTCAAAATTTTCAAGACATATCCAGGAGGACAAGGATGGATCTCATGATCATCATTTGGCTCTTTGTTATCTTCTACAATGGTAGCCACCTGAAACTTCTCAAAAGCTTCATTGACCACCATAATAACTCCATTGGCTTTTTTCTTTTGGCTCCTTTATTAACAACCCTTCTATAATAAAAAATTTCATCCAGTACAGGGTAAAAAGTTAATTTCTAGCTTGACTGTTGACTAAAGGCTTGGACTGGCTTTTTTTCTTTGGGATCTATTTTTAAATTTCTTCTTTTGAATCTAATTTGACTTAAAGTTAATCCGTGCTTCTCTTTCTTACTAATGACATTGTTGGATTGATTAATCCCTTACAAGCATTTCCTAAGTCCACTTTGAGCTTAAGCAACTTTCCCGACTCTGAGTTTAAGGCCCATATAGGAGCTCTTTGAAAGTCTTAGTTTTAGGATTACAGACATTTCTACAACAAAGATGGCATCAATAATTTTAAAATATCTAAAGGAGCACTCTTCCATTTCAGCATTAGATTCAACATAAGGGGTTTTGGTAAAAGTTATGGCCATAATGTCTTTTTCTCTGGATAGGTTAATCAACTTTTCATCAACGATGAATTTAACTTTTTAGTGCAAAGATGATGGGATAGCCCCGGCAGAGTGAATCCATGGTTGTCTTAACAAACAGTTGTATGCTAAAACAATGTCCATCACATGAAATTTGATCTCAAATGCGCGTGGGCCAATATCTAATGTGATTGAAATAGCCCCTTTAATTTCTCTCTTTGTCCCCTCGAAAGCTTTAATGACTATATGGCTATGCTTAATCTGACTGACATTAACTAGCAAGCAAGACAATGTGATCAGCAATATTACGTTCAAAGCAGATCCATTGTCAATGAGGACTTTGGGTAATATGGTTCCTTTGCAGTGAGTTATGATATAGAGAGCTTTCATTGAAGTGCTGCTTTTTGGTGGGATTTCATTATCATTGAATGAAATGAAATTGTCAACAATAATGTTATTTACTAAGTGATCCAACTTATTTATGGAAACTTCTTGAGGTACATAAGCTTGGTTGAGCAATTTCAACAGAGCATTTTGATGCACTTCTGAGCTGAGCAACAAGGTCAACATAAAAATCTTTATCAGCTACTATTTTAACTATTCCACTATACTGCACTTATTATTTTAATAAACTTAAAAAATTTGACAGCCTCTTTTTCCTTAATCGATTCTTATAATTCCATTAGGATATCTTTGGTAACTATTGTTTTTCTAGATGCCTGTCCTTTTTACTTGGTTTTGGCACTAGCTTCACTAATTTTTAGATCGTAATGTGACCATTCCTCGTCACATGGCTTACCCTAGTTATGTCGACAGTAGCCAGTTAGCTTGTAACAACTTCTATAATTATTATCCTACCATCATACTTCCATGATACTTGTTTGTTATTCTAATACAGGAGTAACTTTAATCTTAGGTAGTGTGGTCTTTGGTTGGTTATGATGAATGATAAGAGGGAGACTAATGTTATAGGGTAACTGCGATGATCTTTCATCAGCTATATTAATTGATTTTTCTTCCTCTAATCTAGTTTCTTCAAATAACACAATTTCACCATTGTCCACCATTCTCTGGATTATGGCTAAAAAGTGCAATCAATTTTGGAAAGTGTGTCCTGATATTTTGTGAAATTTATAAAAGTTAGCACTACGATCAGATTGGCCTTTGATACTTCCATGATTTTGACCAAGGATCCTAACTTCAGTCAGGAATTGCTTATACTCTTTCCATTGGAATCTTAACTCCTTGGACTTTTGACTTTTTTGTTTCTCTTTTTTAGTAATCAGAGCATTAATCCCAAGTTTAGAATGATCAAGTAAGGGACTTGCTACCACATTAGGTGTTAGGCAATCATTAATTCGAAAGGCACCTCTTTCAAGAAGACTTTGGACCTTTTGCTTAAAAGTCATACAATTTTCAATTAAATGATCTGACACTAAATGATACTCACAGTGCATATCTGGGTCATACCAGCTAGGATAATTACCTTTATATGCTTTGGCAAAGATTGAAGCTATTAACTGTGCCTTAAAAAGATTATTAAACATTTCCTTGTAAGAGAAAGGAAGGGGTTCATAGCAAAGTCTAGGTTGGCTAGCTTTTTGGGCTAGTGGATTAATATTAGCTCTTGGATGGTTTTGTGGAGGTGGTTTGGGGTGATGTTAAAGGAGAAGCTCTGTATATATTGAGAGAGTAGGTATTTTGGGTTTGCTGTCTTTGGTTTTAGTAAAATGGATAGGATCTTTGATGGTACAGTTAACTGGCATAGTTAACAGACGAAGCTTTTTCTATTTTTTTTCCTATCTGTAGTTTCTTTCCAGTAGAAGACTCCTTAGTTATGATTTTACTGACCTTTATAGCCATCTCAATCATCTTTCTAGAAATAACGAGATCGATAAAATTCTTGGTTGCATTCCCTGCCAATTTATCATAATAACGGGAACACAAAGTGCTTATGAATAGCATCATGGTTTTTTTCAGTTAAAGGAGGCTAAGCCTGAAAGGCCATGTTTCTCCATTTTTTTTGCATATTCCTTAAAAGATTCCGTAAACTTCTTCTCCATATTCTAGAGAGTTGGTCGTTAGGCACCCATTCAGCCATATGTTTATATTGTTGAAGAAATGCAATGACTATAGTCAATCTAGCATTGAATTTGAATGTGGTTCAGATTATTATACCATCTCATCGCTGATAGAGACAAACTCTCTTAAAATTAGTAAATCAAAAGCTTGTTATTCTGGGCATAACTAGTCATCTTCCTGATGAACATTTTAATGTATGCTTGAAGGGAAGAAGTGCCTTTGTACTTTTTAAACTCAGGCATTTTAAATTTTGATAACAGGACTAAATATAGTACTAAACTGAGGCCCTTGACATCCACAATGGTATATAGTTTGACCCTTTCAATGGCTTTTAGCCTCCTCTCAAGGAGTTGTAATTTCCCTTTTCTCCTTCTCTACTTTAGCTTTCTCTTTACCCTTTTATTTATGCTTTTATTCTTCATCAATACTAGGGTATGATGATTCTTCTTATGTGATCGCAGTTCTTGCACATGCCCCTTTCGAAAGGGTATCAAGCTTAATGATAATGACTGGTGGATTCGTAGCTAGGATGTTTTGTTACAAATTTTGGATACTAATTGCTGTGCATTTTGAGCATTAGTTATTTGTTCCTTAACTGATACCCCTCGGATCCCCCGATAAGAGTATCAGTATTTATGTCTGATTATTGATGAACCGGCTCCCTTGCCATTAACAACTCCATCATCCCTATGATCTAAGCTTGTAACTCTTCTTTCCTTTTCAGTATGACTTCCTAAGCCTGGCAATGACTTTTTTCCAATCTCTCTAATCTTGCCAAGTGATCTTTAACAATTCTTCTCATTCTAAATCTAGTATGGTATCTATGAGTGGATAGTGGTTGAGTTGATTTTTCTGAGTTTGCAATGTTGACCTTAACAATTCCTCACTTCTTTGAGTTAATTAATTTTTACTTATGAACTTATGAAATTAATAATCATGTGTATACATATGTATGTATATGTATAGGCATATGTATTTATTGTATGAGTATATGAATGCACTTGCACAGATGCTTGCTTTAACTAAAGATTCAAAACTCAAAAATTTTCCATTAACCTTAAATTACATGTTTACATCATTGATCATGTAAGGATTAGATCCGAGGAAATTTCTAACTTGATCATATTGTTTCTAAGCCTCATCCAAAAACTGAAATACAACAATCCTGAATTATCCTATAGGATTAATTTGCATATTTAAGTCTCCAATCCTCTCCACCATTTTCCTTGCTTGGATGATGGCTAAGTGGATTTGTTCTGTAAGATGATCTATGTACATTTGTCAGCTAAAAGAATTAGCTACCCATTGTCTACTATCATCTTCGACCCACCATAGTCTATCATCCCAATAGGCATCTAGATTGTGGTAGACTTGCATCAAGGCATGAATATCATCTCCTTTGCATTGTAATTATAGTCTTAT
>JBBYHM010381963.1:0-15946 GCA_038381775.1 Adansonia rubrostipa
AGAAACTGTCTGTTGTTAAATTGGCCCCTGAGGAAAGCGTTGTCCTTTGAGGAGAAACCACAGGAACCTGAAATGGGTTTCTAAAGATGAAAATAGCAACTCAATCAGCCACGACCAGTTACATTAAAAAAAAAAAAAAAACTAGCCAAAGATTGCATCAAAGACAATTCGAATGAAACAGTAAGAAGTAAAAGGACTGAAATTGGTACCTTAAATAAAGATAAACATGGAGGTAAGGCTTCTTTAGATGAAAAGAGAAATGGGTTCAATGCTGCAACTGTTCTTGTTTTAAGAGCTGCTTGAGTCTGCGTCGAGATTGCACTCATTTCTGGCGTTTTTTTCTATAATTAGTAGAAATGAAACCCGCTTTGAAAAGGAGGAATTCTCTAACAGGATTTAACCATACTGATCATTGACTATCTAACTCTTTTGTGCTGTCTTAAAATAGTGTTTTTTTTTTATTCGTTATGGAAGTTGATAAAAGAAATCTGCCATGAATGGTCAGAGTGGTTCTTTTGTGGCTATAGGCCAAGGAGTGCCGATTCCACGAGGGCTCTACTGTTGTAGTTACGTGTAACAGAACTGAATCGTGGCAATTGCATTCGCCACAAATAAATGAATTACCGTAATGTTTTAAATTTAATTACTGTCAACTACCAAAATATATAACGCTAGAATTAGTTTTGGCTATTTATTTAAATATACGTTAACAAATAAATTTGTATTCTTTTACAATTACATCTGAATTTTTAAATATTATAATATAAATTTATAATATAACATCTCATAAGAAAATTAAATTTTATGATTATAACCTTTATCAAAAGTTTGCAAAAAAAAAAAGAAAAAAATTACGAGATAAAATATATATAAAAAATAATTGATATCATATAATAATTGGTTTTTAGAAAATAAGAACATAAAAATATGAAGTTATATGATCAATTAAATAATAAAACATTAACAAACATGTTAATACATTACGATATTTATCGAGATACCAAAAATTGAAAATACATGTTACGTGTGAAATATGTAACAAATATAAAAGAATTAAATAAAATAATGTCCAAAAAATAAAATCATGGAATAAATAAATAAATAAATAAATAAACAAAATTTAAAAGCAATGTATATTTTAAAGGAAAGTTAAACAAGAAATAAAAGCTACGACGAGACATGTATTATTATTTAGAAAAAGAGTGAAAATGAAAAAAATAATTAAAAAAACTTTTAACATAATTGTTAATAAAGAGTTTGTAATTACCTCTTTATCCTCTTTTTATTCCTTTCTATTTGACAGCAAATCCATTTATGGTGAGAACATACCCTCCCTTTATCTATATATCTATATATATATTTATATTAAAAATAATATTTATAAATAATAAAATATTAAAAATATTTTATATTAAATCTTAAATTGTTATTTAAAAGTAATAAAAATAAAAACACATTTTATATTAAATCCCTAATTACCATTTAAAAAGTAATAAAAATAAAAATATATTTTATATTAAATCTTAAATTACTATTTAAAAAATAATAAAAATAAAAATATTTTATATTAAATAAAAATTTATTAGTTAAAAATAAAATTAAAAATATTTTATACTAAATTTTAAATTTTTTATAAAATTAAAAATAATATATATTATATATAATATGTGGTAGGTAAGGGAACCGACCCAAACATATTGCATATAAATTATATATAATGTAATTATATATAATAAAAATTAAAAAATATTATATATTATATATAAATTATATATATATAAAATACTATATGTAAAAAATATTAAATATTATATGTAAATTATATATATTAAAAATAATAAAATAATAAAATATTTTATATTAAATCTTAAATTACTATCTAAACAATAATAAAATTTAAAAAATATTTTATATTAGATTCTAAATTATTTTTTAAAAATTAAAAATAATATATTATATATAATAATAATCTAAGATTTAATATAAAATATTTTTTATTTTTTATTACTTGCTAATAATATTATATATAATATATTATTATATATTATATATAATATATAATGTATATTAGATATATAGTATATATTATCTATAATATTACATATGATATACTCCCCCGTATATGTATAAATATATTATGTGGGGAGTTTGTTCCTTTACCCTCCCCTCACACACACACACATATATATATATATATACACACATATATAAAAATTCATTATACATTATATTACATATATTATATATTATTTAAAAAAATTATAAAATTAAAAAATATTTAATATTAAATTTTAAATTATTTTTAAAACATTAAAATAGCATATATTATATATAATATATAAATTATATATTATATATGGAGGGAGTCAGTTCCCTTGTAAAGGAACCGACTCCACCCTCCCTCCACATATATAATACATATAATATATAATAATATATTATTTATATTACATAAATTACTTAAAATAATAAAAATAAAAAATATTTTATATCAAATTTTAAATTATATTTTAATATATAATATATATAATATATAAATTATTTATATATGATATGTGGGGAGTCGGTTCCCTTGTAATGGAACCGACACTCCTTCCCCCACATATATATAATATACATTATACATTATATATTATATATTATATATAATAATATATATTATTATATAATATATAATGTATAATGCATATTATATATTATTTAAAAATAATAAAAATAAAAAAAATTTATATTAAGTTTCAAATTATTTTTTAAAAAATTAAAATAATATATATTAAATATTATATATAATATAAATAAAATAAAACAATATATATTATAGAATATATAAATCATATATAATAAATAAACTGTATTATATATGTAAATCTAATTATGCACCTTACCAACACTTTGAGATGACAATCACATGTAATATATATGTGATCATAATCGAATATATAAATGACTATAACTGAATGTACAGATAACTATAACTAAATGTACAGATGATCAAAACTGATTATATCCTAAACCATATGAGCTTAAACTGTATCAGATAAGTAAATACTAATTGTTCATATTACCAATACTGATGAGATGATAATCAAGTATAATGTATATATGATTATAATTAAATATACATATGACCATAATTAAATGTACAGATGACTAAACTTGATATATTTAATTCCAATATATATAATATTTAATTGCAATATATATATATATAGCATAGTACAGTTAACTATACTAAATGTATAGATTATTATAAATAAATGTACAACTAAATATATTGAATGTACAAATGTCATAAACTGAATGTAAGAATGTAAAGAGGACCATAAATGAATGTACAGCTAGCAGAATGTTCAAAATGTAAGAATGTACGGCTAACAAAAAACCTAATGTATGGTAAACCGTATGGTCATTAACCACATGAAAATGTCAAATAGCAATTAGCTACATTAGTTAGACATCATATATGACAATTACGTAAGATGTATATATGATAGTATGTTAATGTACCTTTGACCGTACGTCACATTTGGCGGAATGAGCATAAAGGAATGCACTTACGTGTTAGATGCACGTAGAACAACGTAAAACTCAATTGTATATATCCCTAAGTACATGTACAGTTGACCATAAGTGAATGTACGGATCGCCCTAATTGAATGTATAAATGATTATAACTAAATGTATAAATAACTATAGATGGATGTACAAGTAACAAAAACCGAATGTATGCTTAACCATATGACCATTAATTGAATGTATGCTTAATTGTACACATGAGTTGGACATCAGATATGATAATTACATAAGATGCACATATGATAATAAGTTAACGTACATTTGACCCTAACTAACATTTAGTGTTATGAACATAACGAAATGCACTAACACATTAAATGCGTATAGGAAACATTACATCTCAACTTGATATACCTTAACTTAATAAATAGGTGATCATAAATGAATGAATGCATAACCATAACTAAATGTATAAATGATTAAAAATAAATGTACAGATGAGCAAAAATAAATGTACATATACAAAACCTAAATGTACCTTATACTTATGACCCTTAACCGTATAAAAATGTCAAATAGCAATTATGGACATTAATTGGACCAATGATATCACAATGACATAACATGTCTATATAATAATAAGTTAATGTACATTAGACCATAACTAAATTTTTTTATGAGCATAACGAAATGTACAGACGTGGAAGATGCACGTGGAAAATGTTAAAATTAAAATATATATACTCATAGATAAATGTACAGATAACCATACATAAATGTAGAGGTCACCGTAACTGAATGTACGGATGAACATAACTAAATATACAGATGATTATCAGTAAATATATAAATAATCATAAATAAATGTATAGATAATAAAATCCAAATGTGCTACCATATGACTCTTAAAATATGTACATATTGTTTATGGGTATAAGTACATATTGTTTTTACCATATATACATAAAGTTATGCTATATATATATATATATATATATATTCTTTTACTATGTGTACTTGTTTCAGAAGAAACAACCTGTTTACAAAGTGAACCAACTTCTTATAGCATTTTTGGTTTAAGGAGTCAGTTCCTTCGTTTCTTATTAATTTTGGGCTATATGTGCATATTATTTTTATTGTATGTACATATACTCATGCTATATGTACATACTGATTTTATTATATGTACATATTGTTTTATTTGGGCCTCTTACAAAGAACTAACTCCTTGTATCATTGTTGGCCTAGGGATTCAGTTTTCTTTCTTAAGTTTGTGTATTTTTTTTATCTCAAGAGTTGGTTCCTTCATTTCTTATCGATTTTAGGTTATATATATATATATATATCATTTTTACTATATGTACAAATAATATGTACATATTGTTTTATTTCTAGGAATCGAACCCTTCTTAAAGTGAAATGACTCTTTATAGCATTTTTAGCCTAATAAGTCAATTCTTTTCTTAAAGGGGTCAGTTCTCTTTTTTAATTATAGCATTTTTTGCAAAGGAGTCTTTTTTTTTTGCTTGAAGTCTTTTTTGTTTTTTTAATTTGTACAGTTTAACCTTCAAAAGAGAGAATCAATCCTTTCACAAAAAGAACCAACCTCTCCAAGAAAGAGAACTAATTCATTCACAAGAAAAATAAAATAACATACCTTAACTTTCTTTTACACTTATTTGATAGCAATATGTACAAATAAGAGTTCAACTATGAAAGAAAATTTTAAACTTTTATTCTTCAAATGGTTCACTTTAGCTTGATTTTACATTTTATATTCAGGAAAGAAATTCATGAATCTAGACAAACGAATAAATGGATTGATCCTAGAGAAATTTCTTGATTGGATAGATCATTAATTAAAAAGGATTGATACTTTTTTAAAAGAGATTGATCCATAATTTAAATAACTGATCTTTAAATTTCATATTTCAAATTTCAAACTCCACAAGCATTATTGATCTAACCTTTATGAGCTAATTAAATTGGAGACATTCATATCAATGTTTGATGTAAAACTTTAGAGTCATAAGGTTAGAAGCATTTAAATGTGAAAATGATATAATCTTTATTACAATGTTATTCTCATTTATATACATTTACGAGTTGGAGAAATCTAATATTTTCAAACATCTAATCTTTTAAAACCTAAAGCTTAGTTTAATTGATTCATGTAGCTATAGTGACATCCTGTAAGTTTGGAGTTTGAATCCCAACATCTACAACTTTTCCCCTATACCCAGCTATGGCCTTATTTGTTCCAAAAACTAAAATCCAACCTTCCGAACATTTATTTTTTACTAAATATTGCCAAAGAAATCTAATATTTCTAATCATAGATCAATTACAGTCGAATTTTAAACAACTTTAAAGCTCAAGTTCCTTTACAACTATACAATTAGTTTAAAAATCCATTTCAACAACTGTAAACATTAAATATCAAGGTCAATTACAACTTTAATATTGCAAATACATGAAAAATACTTCGGCCATTAACTTGACTTTGATGGTGGAGGAAGATCCGAACTTATTTGTCGATTAAATATATGAAGTCCCGAAAAGTGTTGTCACAAATCTGCATTAACCACATAATCAATATATTAGTTCAGGAATCTAATCTTATTGATAAAAGTAAAATTCAAACATCAATTCATTTAAAATGAGTAAAAGTAGTAAATTGTAACATTCTTACTCTTTAAAGCCATACCCCCAATTTAATCATTTTTACTTTTAAAACAACTAAACACTAACAAAATTGATAAGAAATGATTCAACAAAATAAGCTCACTACTATGTACATACAGTAAAAACTCTATATATATATATATAGAGCACAACTGTTTGCACTTTCAACAAAACTATAATTACATTCTTATGTTTTTTGAAAAAAATCTGTCCTAAACCAAAGATGTATTCTCTTTCCTTCAAATGAAAAAGTTGGAGACAAATATAATGATTTATAAAAATTGTAAAAGTTGTCAATATATAAAATTTACTAATCTCATTATATATGAACCTAAACCCTTACCATAAACTCTCCCATTGATCACTTTCTATTTACAATTACTGAAATATAACAAAATTAAAAACAAATGTTTTAAGAAAATAAGCCTACCTAGCTATATGTAATGTACACATAGCATAACTAAATTTACATTCTTCAAAACTATATGTACCTTTTTTATATATATAATGACAATTGCTACCCTAAACTTTAATGATTAAAGGTCTTAAATGTTTTCCCTCTTTAGAATTAATAACGAATGAAGTAAAAGTGTAATGATTCATACAAGAATAATAAATTATAATGCTTGTATTAACTATAGTAAAACATTTAACCATAATCCTTTTGTCTAAACGTTTTTTTCCATGTAAAATGACTAAAAACTAACACAATTGGTAAGAAATGTGTCTATGAAATAAGTCACTAGCATGTGCACATAGCAACTCTATGTACATATAGCACAACTGTACGTACTTTCAACAAAATTTACATATATTTTTTATCTCCTAAAAACGCTATCCTAAACCCAAAATGTATTCTCTTTCCTTCAAATGAACAATTTAGAAAAAATATATAATAATTCATAAAAATTGTCTTTAATATTTCCTTCCTAAAAATTTCCTCTTTCTTCGAATAATTTCATGCCATTTGACCATTAAGCAATTATTCTCTATGGAAGGCATATTTTTCAAATTTCCACTAAATTTAAAATGACTTTTGCTCGTTGAAGTTCAACACTTAAACATAATTTGTTTAGATGTCTTTTTTGCCATTTAAAATTACTACAAACTAAAACAATTTATAAAAAGGTTTTACCAAAATAAGCTCATTTATATGTATATATCGTAAAACTAAATGTACATGTATCATAACTATATGTACATATTGCATAACTATATGCACATTCTGAAAGGAAACATTATGGCTCTTATATAAAACACATTAGGCCTAAACCTAAACCTCTAAGTTTAAACCCTAATTCTAATACTTTAAAACTGTACACTAGACCTTAGACCTTTGACGTATAATGTAGCTTACAAATATGCACACATAACTATATCTATATGTACATTTTACCATAAACGTATGTACATTTAATACCAACAAAAGATTACATTTAACTGTATCAACAAGGTTAAAGTTTGGATTTTAATGCTTAAAATTCTTTAAATTCCAAGTTATCAATTCATAATATTTGATAGTGAAACAAACAAAACGAAAATTGAGTCATCCCTCAGTCACATGCTAATAAGAAAAGTGATAATGTCCACAAGATATTGTGGTGAAAAGCTTAATACTTGTATTAATGAAAGAACCGAAAATATGGCGACCATACATATCTAAACAACTTAGTTTCCAACCCTTGGTCAAGAACTACCAAGATTCCAACATCTGCGCATGTATTTGAAAACAATAGAAAATAAACAAGTATCTATCTTAACTACTCTTCTCTTGTCATTATAATGCCAGAAAAAAAAATGGAAAAACAAAAAGCTACCAATCGACGAAGTCCTAGTAAAGTGGCTAGCTGCAAAAAATAAGGATAAAAATATCTATTAGTTTACATGTTCCTACTTCCTAAATTTTCAACAAAAAGGTTCATACGCAATATAAAAATTAACAAAGGAAAAGTACATAGCAACAAGTAATCATAAAAGGACTAAGGGCAGCAAACAACAACATAAGCAACCCACGAGCGAGAAACCTATGTTTCTACATTCATAATAGGATGACCAGTTGGCTTTCTGTAACTATCCTTTGCTGATTTTACATAACCACAAGACTGGGTTCTTTTTGAAGGACCAAACCTACAAATCCATATTAGAACCTATAGCAAATCACTAAAAAACCTGATTAGACTACTCAGATCAACTAGTTCAATTGAGAACTGGCAAGTCCGACAGTTCAATCATATATATATATATATATATATATATATATAATAGGAGTTTTAGTGAACCAGCCAGAACTAGTAAAAAATGGAGAACCAAAAACTGGAAAAAAGCGATAAAAATCAATGGAACCATATTTAAAATGTTTTTTATGATTTTAGGACTCTTTTTCAATCCAATTTTGTTACTTCTATTTTTCGGCTTTTTAAGCCCAACGGACCAAAATTTGAACAAATATTTTAAACCCATTTTAGTTAATTTTTCTTTAACCCATTTCTGGTCTCCATCCCTTGATCAGTTTGCTTGGATCGCAAAAAGGTACGAGGAAACTGCTCTTACCTTGTTTCTCGTTTACGTATAAAAATTGATTAAAGGGCAGGGCTTAAAGATGAATGAGTACAACAGAAATGAATTTTCGAGGGTTACTTGTAGGTTGATCAAACAAAAGAGTCCTTCTAAACTCATACTTGTTTCAAGTTTCAACTCTTATTATTAATAATCTGTCACCTTTTTGCTTTGCGTAGAAATTTTTTTTCTTTTGAATTATGCTTTCCTTTTTTATGGGTTTTTTTTGGGGGGTTTAAATGTAAAGAATTCAACTTTTTTTTTTCCCAATATATTACTTCTTTACGAGAACTATTGGGAATTAGTTGAAGAGAGAATAACAAAGGCTTTGGAAGGTTCGTTTTTCTTCCCCTACAAATTTTTCTAAACAACTATGTTTCTCTTCTATCGTTGACTCATTGTTGAATTGATTAGTCAATCGGTTGAACCAAAAATTGAAGATTCGACCATTCAACTTTCGATTTGATTTTTTTATTACTTGCCTATAGGTTTGCCAATTATACTTAAAAATTGCTTCATACCATCTAAATTCTACAAGAGTGAAACTATAAACTTAAGGCTTCACGTACTACGAAAATAAGTTCAAATGCAAAACCCAAATCACTATTCATGATTAACATACATAAAATATATATAAAACATCCGTTGAAGAACTATTTTAGCATCAAAATCATTCAAAATGTCACAAACTCGGGACTAACATTAACTTATACTAACATTCAACTAAAAAATTTGCATATCATGGATTCACCAAATCTTAAAAAAAATTACAATGTCATAAATGAAAAGTGATTTATTCTAATAGCCAAAAAAAGAAGAAGAGAAAAACAGAAAAGAAGGATTAGAGTGTGACCTTTGAAGAAGATTGGGAACGTGGTTGAAATGGTGGTGTTTGGAGGAAAATATTTAGAAGAATTATTCTTCGAAGCAAAAACCCATATCTGATTCCTTCTTTTTTATGCAAGTAGCAGAGCAAAAAGGAGAGGGGAGGATGAGGGAAGGAGTTTTTCTGATTAGAAGGGAGTTTTTTTCATTAAAAATGCATAGGCCTACCATTTCCTTAACAACAATTTCTTAACTTTTTATTTCTCTTTTTTATTTTGTTATTCTTGTCTTTATTTTATTTTATTTTCATTTCATCTGATTCAATCTTCCCTTTAAAAAAAGAATTAGAAGAAATTAAAGGTGAAAAGATAAATAAAAAAAAAACGATATAAAAAGAAAATGGGCCAATAATATTCAAGTCAAAACCCAAAGACGAACAATCGGGCCCATATCCAAAATCAAGCTCTGAAAGAAACTAAATTCAGAATCCCAAAGTTATAATCGGATCAAAAACCGCAAGCAAATTATGGCCTCCAAATATAAAATATTAACCGGATTTAAAATCAACTTAAAAGAAATTAATTCAAATGTTGTTAACAAAATTGGATATTTACAGCTTATGTTTTCTTTTTAATTTTAGAACAAAAATAAGAGAAATATATAAATTAAGATAAAAAAGAAATTAAAAAAAATAAGAGTCAATGAAAAGAAAGGAGAATAACATAAGCGAATTTAAATAAATTAAACTCAATCGACTCAACTAAGGCTCAAATGCTAAAATCACTTTTATGATTCAAAATAAAGCAATTTGAAACTCAATATCGAACCATAAATTTTAGTCACAAAAAATGTATTTGACTCGAACTAAATTATACCAAAAGAAATCATAATCAGACATGATTAATACAAATTATACCAAAAGAAATTTGAATAAAATTGAATATGTACCATAAAATTGGAACTTCTATTCATTTGTTACGAACGATTTTATCAATCAAGCTGAAGATAACATGTTGAATACGTAGATCGATCTTTGGAATATATAGTACTGTTTTCAACTTTGATAATATCTATATCGAGGTGTGGCCATGATTTTCGTTGCACAACTGGTAACATTCGAAGGAAGAAACCAACACATAAGTCTCTGTTAAAGACCGATCACTTTGGAGCCAATGTTACCATTATCCTAATTCTGTGTTGTAATTTTTTGAACGCCTAAAAATTTACAAAAACTAAAGCTTTACTACTGTTATGATTTTTTTAATAATTTTGTATTAACATATAATTTTCTAATTTTTAAATGTTTTTATATTTTTTAAATTATAAAAGATTTTGGTTGATTTCGACAATAATTTTGTTTAAAAAAAGAGTTACTACACACACGTTAAGTGTCATAAAATGATCTGCAGAATATGTTGATTTTTTAGATAAGTCAATGCTTTAGTTTCTAATTTCAATAATCTTTGAATTAATAAGTTTTGAAAGGTTATAACTTCATTATTTTTAGGTTTCGATTTATAAGTTTAGGTAAGTGATTTGATATCCTTTTAACATTTTTGACACCCTAAAATTAACCTTATATTTTATATATAATATATAATATTTTATCCATTGGTTTCTTAAATCTAATTAGGCATGCAAAATATATGTGAGATTTCCTTGTTTTGATTTGAGACGTAATTTTATTTTTGATTTGATTTTCAAACATGAATCTTGTTCAACTACAACTATATACCTATTGATTTATCTATGATTGTGAATAAAATTTACTCCATAAGATACTTTGAAAGAAAATAAGAAATTTGCTTTGTACAAAATCTATTTTCTGGCAAAATGTACGATTACTACTTTTTATAGTTGGATAATCTGAAAATATATTTTGTTTTGATGTCTCTTAGCATGACTATGCTTTTATCTTGTCAATAGGGGTTAAATGTTTGCCATGTTGATATATACCCTATGATAGAAATGGATTTCACATCGTGCCACTGGTTTTAGAACGGTCATTTTGTTTTGTTTGGTGCAATCATCCAATTGATTGTGTTATGCTTCTAACCCACTGTTAGTGGGTTAATTATGGTTTTTGTTTTGACTTATGCATGAATTGCGCAAGAAGTTTTTTCAGTTAAAAAACCATGCGACTTGAGGGGCATAAGACTTCTTGGTCAAACCAAAAATATTTCCGACAGGGTGCTCCTACCCTACCATCCCCAGCCCTTTACCTTTCCTTAAAAAGAAAAAGAGGGGTACAAAAATGTAACCTCAGCATGTTACGGATACTAATGAAAATCTGATTAGTTATATTATCTAATGATCATATTTTAAAATACATCTATTTATTGAATACTAGATAATCTGATTAGGTAATTTGGCAAAGGTATCTAGGCACAAGTACTTTGGTACATGTACCTTGGCACAGGTGCTTTAGTAGAAGTACCTTAGCACAGGTGCTTTGGTAGAAGTACCTTGGAACAGATACTCTGGCAAAGGTATTGTGGCATAAGTACTTTGATAGAAATACTTTGGTACAATATTCTTTGGCAGTAGTGTTAACTAGCGCAGCAAGTTCTATGTAATAAAGATTATGGAATTAACCTTGAAAGGTTGGTAGGATTCTTGGGTTTTCTCCACACTTGGGATGTCTTGAAAAGTATGGCTTAAAGGCTAAGATATGGAAACTGTTAAAAAGTGCTTTTCTTAACCTTTCCCTGGAATACAAGTGCTACCCTTCTTTTTTGTTCCACAGTTAGTACATTCTTAAGCGTGCTGTCATATAACCAATGTCCACTTTATGTTATCAAAACATCTTTAATGGAGTAACTTCCTATAATCAGCTTAACCCATTACTTTTGCAACCTCCATCTTTCCCCAGCAACCATTCTAGTAACTTTTCATGGAGAAGCTATAAATAGGGATTTCAAAATTTTATTTAGAATTTTTGGGCAAATTTTGGGTAAACTTATATCTCTAAAGAATTCTCTACAACTTTTTCCTCTGAAATCCTATAACCATCATAACCTTTACCATCCTCAGCCACTTACAACCTTTATCATTACTACCTGCCACCATCTTGTCTTTCAGGGTTTGCTCTAATCTTCCTCTTTGCCATCTCTTTATTACATCTTGTTTTATTGGTTTGCAACATTCCCTCGTCTATTTAAAAAGAACCAGCTACATTTTAGCGACTTAACTGGGGAAGAGCAATTGCATTGAGTAAAACTTTTTTGACTTTAATTTATAAAAACAAATATGAAAGATTTTACCAAAAACCAAAAACCAACAGTCTTATCTTACATCCAAGACTTGATGAAGATGATGAAAGGCAATGAAGAAAGAATGCAAATGCTTGAAGAGAACAACAAAAAACTAATAGAGACAATTTCTCACTTTACATCCTCCTCTATTGCTGCCACCTTATAGATCTAACCTATGAATAATGGAAAAGAAAACAACTCTAGTGGAGTTACTCGAGAAAACATATATGATGTCTCTAACCTTATATTCCTTGGAACCCTTGGCCTAAGCAATATTACCACCCACACCCCAGCTACCAACACCCAAACTAGTCTTACTGAAAACCAAGGCATGATAAACACCCAATTTGAAACTTCCACATTGGTGGCATAGACTACTGAAACTCAAACCTTTATTATAGGGGAGAAGCTCGAGAGGTTGCTTGATCAAAAGAACAAAAGCCCTAGTTTCTCAAAATTTGATCTTAAGCTTCTATACTTTATTGGGCTAGTTACTAAACCATATCCAAAGGACTATACTAGCCTTAAGTTTAAGCAGTTTAATAAAAAGTTTGGTGATACCCATGAGCATGTGATGAAGTTTGTGGAGACATTGAGGGTTGCTAGATTGAAAGATGGCCCAAAGTTAAAAAAATTTTCTAAGTCACTGACAGAGAAGGAATACACCTGATATGTCAACCTTGCTTCTGGTTTCATGGAGTCATGGAGCCAAAGGTGTAAAATGTTTGGTGAAAAGCTTTTTTCCACCTAGGAGAAGGTCACTTTGATTGATTTAGGAAGAGAGCACCAAAAACTAAAGAAAGATCTTATGGATTTCATCTAACACTTTAGAGAAAGGGTGTTGAACATCCAAGACTCACATAATGAGAAAGAGTTAATGAAAGTGTTCATACAAGGGATGTTTAATGAATATATAGTGCATTTGAAGAACTTACCCTTGCCAACTTTTGCTATGCTTGTCCAGTTTGCCAGAAGAACTAATAATACTGTAATGAGACAAAGGGCAAGTAATAAATTCTTAATAAGAAGTACACCTATAGTCAATGCCATCTAAGAATGAGGTACAAGGTAAAAAAGAGGCCTATTGTGGCCTAACATACGTCTTCAAAGGGATGACATCAAAAAGAGGTAGGATAATAAGGTTGACATTCCATCTCCATTCCTAATTCTAATAGATAGAGTGAAAGTTTTTCTCCAAGAATGGATCAGAGATGGTAACATAAATATACCTTATATGCTAAAACCCCTAACCACTGAGGAAAAAATTAACCTAAAGTATTGTGATTTTCATAAAAAGGTAAGTCATCCAACTGTGGAGTTAGAAACCTTCATAAAATATTTGATCAAAGGGTATAGGCTAGGAAATTGTCATTGGGAATGATAGAGTTTAGAAGAATCCTTTTCCAACTCATTAGAATGTAAGGGGACATGTGAATACTGTTAGTCATGCATCAAATGATGATTTCACTACTTAAACTGTCAATCTGAAGATGTACAGGCTATTGAAATGGTTATTGCTTCTATTACAAACTCTCTCATGAATACACTAAATTTTGGACTTTTTTTTGATCAGTTGGGAGTTTTGAAGGAATCTAGGAGGGAAGCAACTTTTGTCATTGGTAAAGATTGCTGGTGAACAATATGAGGAATGTAATTTAGTAGGAAAGCCTATGGAAAAAATAGCTTGTGGATATGAAAATGCAATAGTGTTTATAGAGGTGAACATATGCAGACCACATCCTTACCATCGTAATAAGCCTCTTTATGTGGAGAGTAGTATCAATGGCTATCCGATTAAATAGACCTTTATTGATGATGGGTCAGTCGTGAATCTCATGCTTTTGTTTCTTCGAAGGTAGTGAAGATAGGCATTAAGAGCTTGTAGCGTCCTATCACTATTACTATTACTTCATTTGATAGTAAGGGGATTAAAACTTTGGGGTAGGTAACGGTGAATTTTAAAATAGGTCCTTTTTAAAACCAAACTTGTTTCCATGTAATTCATGCAGATATGGCCTACCATGTCCTCATAGGAAAAAAGTTTTTACACACTGATAATATCATTCCTCTTCATGTCATTAGTGTATCAAGGGTTTTTAGAAAGGGAAAGAAATTTTCATATATGCCACTAAGGCACTTTTTGAAGGAAATAAGATGAATTACACAGAGGCTTCCTTCTTTAAAGATGTAGCAGAAGAGGGAAATATTGTTATTACTAGACCTATCGCGGTTTCATTTCCCAAGTACTCTAGTACATTCAAAACAAATCTCTTGAATTGAAGGATTCAAGTACTCCAGAACTCACCCTCTTTTTTGTAAATGCCTTCCAAGTACTTATGGTGTTGAGAGGTAATAAGGAAACCATGGAAATCCACTTTAGAATTACCAAAAGAGATAATGGTTCCAAAAGTCTGAGAGGAAGGTGAAACAAAAGTATTTGCTCTGAAGACACTTGCTCTAAAAAAAGAGCACTTGATCCAAAAGCATTACCCCAAAAAGTAAAACCCATCTCAAAAGTAACTGCTACGAAAGTTGTTCCAAGAGTTATGCCAAAAGTACTAGGAGCTACGTTGGAGCTAGACCTAGCTCTTAGTACTGGGGAGGAAAAAGTAAGAGCAACAATTGGTGCAGTACTAGAACTTCAACATTACCTATGCCATCTTGAATAGTATTCTCGATATGTTGCCTTTCTAAACTTTGAACAATCTCTGTAAAATTTATTGTTTGGTGTGTTGAAGAAAGAAGAGCATCCATCTCAGTAATATCAGAAGTATAATATCTCTTTTAGGTATCCCTTGATTTAGAATAAGTCACATCGATTGCTGGCTCAGAATTACCTGATGTGTCAAGGTGCACATCATCATGTGGTTCTATATTATCACCATCACTATTAGTTTCGGCCTGCTCCCTTATCTTATTCACTTAAGGATCACTAGTTTCAAAGATACTTGATACATCCCATAAGAAATACAAGTGAGAAAGTGATGAAGTAAAAAGTGAAGTATATATATTTTAATTAAAAAAAGAGGGGTAATTTTACTTCTTGAGATGTCTGAGATGAAATATGTCTTCTTTGCATTGTTGAAGGATCGATTCTGCATTATTTTCTT
>JBBYHM010382035.1:0-15929 GCA_038381775.1 Adansonia rubrostipa
TTAAGTTTTCCAAAATCCAAAATCTTGATTGAACGAGCTCAAAACTTTTGATTTTCCAATGAAAATGGCCTTGCACTTGTTCCCAAATGTTTATGCCTTGTTTTTAAGCTGAAACCTTGAGTGGTATGATCAAGGGGCTGTTTCATCATCCTAAAATACTCTAGGGTTGTGCAAATGAATTCGTGACGCTCATGCCACTCTTTCTCTTCAGTCACAAACGTTCGAATGTCAATGACCCAAGTTTGGACCTAAAAACACAAAGAAAAATAAAAAAAATCCCCTACTTTGCTTTGTCCCTTGTTGGCAGCATCACTGTTGCAAATTGAAAAATTACTTTAAAATCCAAAACAATTTTTCATGAATTTTATAATATTTTCTCTAAAATTGTGTCAAAATATCTTTAAAACAAGGTCTTGTTCACCCCCGAATTAGTCCAGACAAAAGAATTATGATTTTTCAAACTTAGACTATCCAAAACCCCTAGAATCAGCAATAGGTATTTTGGTTGGGCCCTTCAGGCCCACTAAATGATTTTTCAAAATCCTTCCAACATTTTTCCTAAAAAGTTCATGAAATTCACTTTCTGGAAAGGTATTATTTGCAATTTTTCAATACCAAATAAGTTTGAAATGATTTTTCAAATTTTGACACACCTTATCCCTCGTATGCTCTGTAAGCAGCAAAATTAATCTGAACTTGAATATTTATTTCCCCAGAAAGTGACTTTTTGAGATATTGGGAATATTTTTAGATTGATTATAGTTAAGTTACCTTTCTAGTGGTATCTTGTCCACCCTCTAAAGCCTTCAAACCAACTTAGAATAAATTCAGAAATGGGAATAGTGCGATGTTGTCCCAGGTTTTTGGTTATGGTCAAAATTAAGTTATTTTCCTGAGCTTCGTCTTGAGACATTCGAATGTCACCATATCACACCGATCAGCCTCGGGAACATGCTTTGACCTCCCACAAGCTCGTATCAAGGTAGGAATATATATATTTACATCTTTACCATCCTCATTCATAATACTTTCTTTTGCCAAGAATCATCAAAATGCTCACACATTTCCTAAATCACAAAGTTTTGTCAACTTAAGCTTTCAAACTCAACTTCTCTAAAAAGTATCAGATGTGTCACTTTTGGGGATACTCTAACCCCGACCTTTTGAGGGGATACTCCAACCTCATTTTTCAAAATTATCATGATTGAAAAATCTTCCTTTGTCAAAATGATTTGTCATCCATGGGGATACTCCAACCCTGACCTTCTGAGGGGATACTCCAACCCCGTTTTTCAAAATTCTCAAGATTTAAAAATCTTCCTTTGTCAAAATTATTTGTCATCCATGGGGATACTCCAACCCCACCTTTCTAAGGGGATACTTTAACCCTGTCTTTCAACTATAACTAAATTTTTCTCTTTCTTAGAGTTTCATGAATGTGTCAAACAAACCTCATTCAATTAAGAAACCCAGATGCATCTAAAAAATTATTGATTCGGTTATTCCCAAGTAATCGATGCCAATTGCGAGATAAATTCTAATAGTCTATTTCTTTTCTTTATCATTGCATTGAATGATCCATGTTATGTTACTTCATTTGTTGTCTTACTAACGTGACTTCTTTGTGATAATTATTTGCATTCATGTTTTCCAATCACTTCAAATAAAACCGAAGGTAATATTACGCATGGGTATATCTCCAGTGCCCAAAGTGGAATATTCCATTTTTCAAAGTAAAATCTAGAGGCCTTTTTTATTAAAAATCTCTCTAGGGCATATATGAGATTAAATCATTTTCATCAAAACCTGGATTTGTATTTTTATAAGATTCATGCATTAAAAGAGGGTTATACCGAAATAGTGATAAGGTAAGATTGAAAGAATCGAAACCAAGATAAGAAATAGCTAGTACGGTACCGATTTTAGGAGTTGCGAAGAGGTTCATACCTCATCGTGCATAACCAACTCCCAAACCCAAACAATGAATCTTTGTACTACGTAGACCACGAGATCGATGTTTTAAGTTTTGTAACTCAAAACATAGGTTCAATAGGCATCCAGTCATGCCTAGCCCGAAATGATCGGTGGCGACTCCAATCGTTGGCCATTTCATGATGGTCATCCGAGACTAATAAGATGAGCGATTCATCTTATGGTTCCCCTCACTGTGTCATAAGTCGAGAATCTATAAAAAGACCTTTCCAAGTTAAAAAATTATTTTAAGTTGTATGCATCCATGATCTGCGAGGATCCACCCCGGGGCACATTGTGACAGCTTAGCAACTCCACTGGGGATTATATAGAGAGTTTGGCCAATAACTAGCCGTGTCTTGCTAGGTTCCCAGTTCTTTCGATCTTCGGCCATTATTTAACTATGACCCTTTTTTGTTTTGTCAACTAATCTTTTGTTTGGCATGATTTTCAGGATTATCTTATTTTTGAATAATCATCAGTTTAATAAAAATAGTAATACGGGAGTAAGCAAAAAAGTTTGATTGTTTCCCCATCATGCATCACGCATTTATTTGTGCATTAGAGTCCGGCCAAACTCCATGGTGAGGTTATAACCTAATCATTAGGAGGAAGTGAGCTATCTGCCTTTGTGAGTAGCCCTCCGCACAGGCATGGCAATAACTTCATAGATGTAAATTACCTATGTCTTGTGAGTAACCCTCCGTATTTGCACAGGGAAATACATCCAACGGATTGAACCCATTCTGCCAAACCGGTGATGGGTCTAGGATTGGGGTCCCTTGACTGTCCTTACCAGGTAGAGGAGCAATTTGGATACCTATTTAGTTATCAACTTAAACCTCATATAGTAAGCCCTACGAGCTAAACCATGTCAAACCATACCGAAATGCTATTAGAATACCTAGAGAATAAGTCCACTTAGGGAAACATTCCGAACCTTTACTCCTAATTACCATAATTATATAGGTGACAATGAGTATACAATTGTGACTCGCATATGCATTTTTATCATTTATCAAGGCATGCCATTGTGCTGCCCGAACGACGGCTAACCTTTGTGTAAATAAGTGATGGTGAACAAAAACCATCATGCACAATGTCTTATACTGTAAGCTGTTACACTATCTAAGTCACGGCTTAACGCGATAAACAAATATTACTGCTGGTCGATTATTTTTCCATCAAAATAAGATATTGCATCACCTCATGAAGGGTAGATTGCATCTTAGCATGTTGAAATGCTACCCGTTTCTCGTTTCACCACCTTGGTTGAGACATGTTATGAATTTTTTTTTGTTCTGATGTTCTTAAATTCTTTATTTCTATACATTTGTCTCCTATATGCACTAACTTATTTTCCTTTTGTTGGTGTTTTAGTGCATGCATCATCTCCCCATAACTATCATGACTATCATCATTTTAGGATAATTATTTTGGTTCTGTGTTTAGAAAGGGGCATTATTTATGGAGCAACAGCTTATCTCCATTATCAAGTCCTTTGAAAATGTCAGATCATGGTCAGCAAGTCACCAACGTCAAGACGGGGACATCCTAAAGCTTGACTACATCTCAGAAATGCATGGAAAGGTCAAGATCGATTTTCGTTAAAATGATTATTAGGAATTGAAGCATATTTGGGATAGTTAGGATAACAACAGGAAAAAAGCCTTCACTTAAAAGAATGAGGATATAGCTCTCTTGCTTCGAGTTCAGTTGGATAATGGCTTATTGCAGTGACACAGATTTGGAATTTGGACTACCGATGTATTAACTTCAACCAACAAGATTTAGTCCTTACCATTGATGAGTACATTGCTCTACTCAATATAGAAAGGGCCATGTTAGATCAAATTTACTGCAAAGTGCTAACATCTCTTCCGTTCAAGAAAAGGTTGAGACAAATTCTTGGAGCCATAGAAGCATAGGTTGACAGTCACGTCAAAGTAAAAGGAAGTAGTGAATGCATCTCTTGGGCCAGCTTGAAGGAGGCAATGGTAAATCTTTTTGATCAAAAGAAAGCTCAAGATGTCCACGCTCTGGCAATCTATGGGCTCATTTTATTCCCAAAGACTTTGGGTTATGTAGAGGCGGCAATCATAGATTTCTTTTCTCGCCTCTGTTACAACATCAACCCTACTTCTGCCTTCATCATCGAAACCATCCGTACCCTCAGCTTTTGTAAAAGAACAAGAACAAGAAGGTTTATCGAGTGTGCCCCATTGGTCCAGATATAGCTCCTAGGTCATTTCTATGTTAGGTTGGAAATAACTAGATGAAATTTCTTCTTTAAGATCAATCCTCTTTCCATGACATTAAAGGAAGAACGTTATCAAGATAAAACAGAAAAGCATTAGATCAAGGAATTACGAAACATCAAGGAGGAAGAAATCATGTGGAGAGCCCCATGGGTGTTCCCTCTGTCGATTGTTTACAGATATGGAAACTACACTTGTGTATTGCTCCTGGGATTATGGGGAAACACTAGTTATGCTCCTCTATTGGTATTGCCTCAGTTTTAGTGCCAGCAATTCATCCCGTTCTTCGAAGACTTGGGACATTGGGATTTTGAATACAAAGAGCCCAATTATAAAGCAAACATCCAGTTAGCTTTCCAAGCTTGGAAGAAGATCCATTGTATGGAAAGATACTAAAAGGAAGCCCTACCATGCTTGGATGCGAAGAATGGAGACTTTACTATATCAATGATCCATTGCCTTCACCCAACTCTGGGATATTGTAAATCCTAATAAAGGAACCACCTTCTAAGATAGAGCTACTTAGGAAGGAGTTTGAGAGAGAAAAGATATCATTTGCCATAAAAATTTGTTGACTTAAGGAGGAAAAAGGCCAACTAGAGGTGGATATCGATCTTAGGAGTGATGAAATGGATCAAGTCGTTAAAGAAAGGGATCGCTTCAAAGATGACCTTGAGAGCCTAACCAAGGATTATGTGACACTCTAAAAAGCTAAGAGGTCCCAATGTATTGGCAAGACATCAGTCGAATGGGAAGCGAAAGTTGCCACTCTCAATCTTAAGTTGAATTAGCAAAAGGAGGAAGTCAAAACTAGCAAGGAAAAGTTCACGAGGGCATGCGCTCTTGCTTCCACCTACCAATAAAGGAACCAAAGACTCGAGCCCAAATATAAGATGCGAGCACTGCCAGGGTTGAAAATAAAGCCCTCACTCATAGAATCCAGGAGTTAGAATAGTTTCTTCAGGATCATCAAGGTTATATCAATGAACTAACAAGGGCTTCTGAGCAACGCAAACTAGATTGGCAAGCGATAATCGACCAAGCACGTTTGAACTACCAAGAACAACATCAGCACCTCACTAAAGAAGTTCAGATGGCTCAACGAGAGGTGGATGACATGATTGAAGCAGCTTAGTTCATAAAGCGAGACATTGTATCTATTAAGATCCTGAGCAACAACTTTTGGGTTTTCTTGATCGTGTGATTACATAATGTAATCATGTTAGATCCTTTTAGATGTAATCATGTCGTAAAAGAAAAAACTTTTTTTGTGACTCTATGAATAATGTTTGATGAAGCTGTTCCAAGAATCAATTGTCTCTAATTCATTTACACATTTAATTTCAGCATTTTTCATTGCACTTGTATCAATAATTCATTTCATCATGAATGCTCATAAATAAATACATTTTAAATAAAAGCCTAATACGGGAATTGGGCCATAAAAGTGCAAGGGATTTCAAGATCAATCAGGAACACGAAACCTTACATCACGCATCGCTATAACACATGACGATAGAAGTAAATCATGTAGAGCGATCATGAAGCTCATATTGAGTGACTTGAGCTAATGGTTAAGGAATCACAAAACCAGATGCTTTGTCAGCAATACGAAATGCAAAATCAAATCGCAAAACTTGTGGAACTAATGATCGCTTTTATGAAAGAAAAAGGGCAAGCCAACACTACTGAAACAAGGAATGATCCTCCCAACACTAAAAGTCCCTCTGCCAATAATCCAGAACCTGCCCAAGGGAAAACTAGACAAGAGCAACAGCCCGCTCCTACACCTGCCACTTAAATCCCATTGTAGCTGGTCAATTCATTCCCAGCACTCAAAGGGTAAACACAAGAGTCTTATTAGTAGATCTGATAACCCTTGACCATGAGGAACCAGAGAAAATGAAAGGTTAAAAGTCCACCATGATTATGAAAAAAGTGAACAAATTCTAGCTATTAGAAAAATGCCTCCAAGCTATCAAGGTGAGTGACAAGTTCAGAGCTATTGATGCGCAATCCCTATCTTTGGCATCCAACCTTGTCATTCCCTTGAAGTTTAAAGTCTCAGAGTTTAAAAAGTTTAGTGGAACTATTAAACTTTCTGTCCATGTTTGAATGTACCTATAAAAGATGGCTGGGTACGAGAAAGATGAAAAGCTCCTCATCCATTGCTTCCAGCATAGCCTCATTGGGGCAGCAACTCATTGGTATATCAAGCTAGATAACGTGAAAATCTAATCATGGGCCGACTTGGATAAGGCCTTTCTAAATCAATAGCAGCATGTGTCAGATTGGGCACCAGATTAACTTCCCCTAATGAATTTTGAGAAGAGATCTACTAAAAGTTTTAGGCAATATGCCCAAAGATGGAGAAAGGAAGCGACCTAGTCCAGCCTCCCCTTATAGAAAAAGAGATGACAGTCACTTTTATTCACACCTTATGCGTATCTTATTATGAGAAGCTCATAGGAAATGCCACCAAGAAATTAGCAGACCTAGTCCTCTCTGGAAAAATGATTGATGTAGCCATTAAGAGTGGTAGAATGTCAGTTAGGGAAACATCTGGATCAAGCAAGAAGCCTATTGCTAGGAAGAAGAAGGAAGGAAAGGCCAATGCCATAGGTTATGCTAGCTTATCTCAGCCAAAACAGCATCAAATACCTGACCCTTACTACCCAAGCACGCTGTTCTCACCCTGTCCCCATACCCCCTTAGCCAATTAATGCCATAACCTATAACCCATCCTTTGCAATCCCATTCAATCGACCACAAAGCTACCCTCCATAAGTTCACCAAAGTACTAATTGAGCAACTAATAATGCACTTGCCAATCGAGGTGCAAATCAACAAAGAAAACATTTTGATCCTATCCCTATGACATATAAGGAGCTTTACCAAACCTTGCTCCAAAATCATTTAGTGGCCCCAACCTATGTCCCAGAAAAAAAGCCACCATACCCGCAATGATACAACCCTAACGCCCACTATGAATACCATGCTGGGGTAGCAGGGCGTGACATTGAGAACTACATATCTTTCAAATGAAATGTGCAAAATCTAATTAACTCAAAAGTCTTGCAGTTTGGGATGAACCAAGGACCAAATGTTGTCTCCAGTCTTTTACTAAACCACACTGAGCCAGCGGCAAACATGATCGACATTAAGAACAAATATGAAGTCAAGGCAAGCATAGAGGATGTAAGGATGCCAATGTTTTTGATCTAGTAGGCATTGATTCAAGCTGGGTTACTCAATGTAATAGAAAAATTAGAAGACAATCCCGATAACTTCTATGACTTTCACACAATTTTAGGTCATACCCTACAAATATGCAGGGAGTTTAGGTCCATGGTTCAAAGAATGATGAATGAAAGCCAGATAGAATTCTATCGTGAAATCACACCTACTACTGAATTTGTCAACATGATAGAAGATGAAGACATGTAACCACCTTATGGGAGAAACCGACCCCTTATTCTTTATGAAAAGTAAGTCCCGAGGCCAATTTTTTGATACCTACACCAAATTTAGTTGTGGAGATACCTAAACCATTCTCATATAAGAGCAATAAAGCTATCCCATAGAAATACGAGAATCAGGTAGTGATGATCGAAGAACTAACCTCGGTAACTACTACAATGAAACTGTCAGGAGTTAGTCACCTAACCCATAGCAGTAGGTGTTATGCTCCCTTAATTCAAGAAGAACAGAAGGTTGATACATCTCTAAGCACCAGTACCACTCAGGCCTAAGTAAAAAATTTTGAGCCCGAGAAAGTCAGGAAGCATTGAGTGAAAAAGAAGCCATAGAGTTTCTTAAGTTCATCAAGCATAGTGAATACTATATTGTAGACCAGTTAAGCAAACAACTCGTGAAGGTCTTTATGCTATCCCTGCTTCTTAATTCAGAGGTTTGCCGAAATGCATTATGGAAGGTGTTAAACCAAGCTTACGTGCCACCAAACATCTCCGTGGATAAATTGGATCGGCTAGTGAACAACATCACAGCCGATAATTATATCTCTTTCACTGATGATGAGATCCCCTTCAGAGGCAGGGGCATTTATAAAGCTCTGCATATCATTATTCATTGCAAGGGACCCATTTTGCCCAAAGTAGTCATAGACAATGGGTTAGCCCTTAATGTCATGCCTATGACTACATTAAGCAAACTCCTTGTCGATTAGTACAACATCAAGAGTAGCCACACCATAGTCTAAGCTTTTGATGGAACATGTCTCGGAGTAATTAGAAATATCACAATCCAACTCCAGATAGGCCCATGTACATAAGAAGTGGACTTTCAAGTTATGGATATTAATCCTTCTTACACCTACCTATTAGAAAGGCCATGTTACACTCCGTCGAAGCTGTCCCATCTTGTCTTCATTAGAAGCTTAAAATTACGATAGATGATAAAGTAGTCACCATTAGATCTGAAAAAGAAATGATCACCACTGCTTGCACTAAGGATATCTATATATAGCCTAATAAAGATGCACCAAATCATCCTTCCAATCTTTTGAGTTCATTAATGCAACATTTATGGGAGAAGGATTGCTAATAGTTAAACCTTACCTGTCAAAGAGTACCCACTCAGGTTTAAAAATGACTGTTGGCAAAAGTTCCCATGCTAAAAAAAGACTTGGTAAAAATCTGCAAGGGATGGCCCGAGCCTTATAGGTCACTACTCAAGCCAACAAAAAGGGCTTAAGATTCAAGGCCAATGTGCACTTAAAAAAGCAGCAAGAAAAGAGGGTCTGCAACTAAAAAATGACATGATCATTAGGTCGAGAGGGGGAATCAAAGCCAACAATGTTCTGTCTCTCCATGAGATATTTTATTCGGGATGACAAATCGATCCAAGCCAATTGGAAGAGCAAAAGGCTAAAGATGTCTTGGTTATCTTAAACAGAGCACTTAACAACCTCTATCTCCAAGATACCGAGCCATAAAATTCGTGTCCTTCCATTAAGACCTGATTTTGATGACAGGGTCATGATGGAAGCCCCTGCACTTTTCCTATCCTTTTCATGTAACATCAAGAAATGAAAACCTACCTGCGCTCACCCAAAGGCAGATAGGTGTCCTATGTAAGGGGTATTTTTTATCAAACATTATCAATGAAATGACTTTTGCATATATCATTCTATTTTATGCATCACTTTTCAACCTTTTTGTCTCCATTACTCTTTTACCTTTATTCTTATCAAAATCCCTTGGTTGTGTATGTGCCTTTTGCAATGTTTATTTCTTTACCCTTTCAGGTATCCTGACGATAGTGATAGAGGTGTGTTTAATGGGTTACTGAAGATCAATTTCGAATAGTCAATTTGCACTAGTAAAGTTGATCTTAAAGAAGATTTTGAAGAGAGCTCCATACCACCAGACCTATTACGATTAGTTGAGCAAGAGGAGAAGCAGATCATGCCCCATAAAAACCTAACAGAGGTAATAAATTTGGGAACTCAGGAGGATCAAAAGAAGGTTAAAATTGAAACCTCAATAAAGTCAATGACTAAGACTAAGTTAATAAAATTACTCTAGGAATATCAGGATGTTTATGCTTGGTCATAGCAAGACATGCCAGGATTGGATATTGATATAGTGGTCTACAAGCTTCCCATCAAGCCCAGATGCAAATTGATCCAACAAAAGTTAAGGAGGATGAAGCTAGAAATGTTTCTCAAAATTAAAGAGAAAGTTAAGAAGCAGTTTGATGTAGGGTTTCTTAGAGTAGCCAAATATCCAGAATGGGTTGCCAATATTGTCCCAGTCCAAAAAAAGATGGCAAAGTACAAATGTGTGTTGATTATTAGGATCTGAATCGAGCTAGTCCCAAGGATAACTTTTCACTGCCCCATATTGACACTTTGGTAGATAACATGGCCAAGAATTCTTTTCTCTCCTTCATGGATGGATTCTCAGGCTACAACCAGATCAAGATGGCACCCGAAGATATGGAGAAAAGAACTTTCGTAACCATGTGGGGGACATTCTGCTATAATGTCATGCGCTTAGGACTCATAAATGCTATGGCAACCTATCAACAAGCCATGGTAGCCCTGTTCCATGACATGACGTATAAAGAAATTGAAGTCTACATTGATGATATGATTGCTAAGTCAACGAAAGAGGATAAGCATGTTATAGACCTTTAAAAATTTTTTGAACGGCTATGAAAATTTCAACTTAAATTAAATCCTGCCAAATGCACCTTCAGAGTCACTTCAGGCAAGCTTATAGGCTTTATTAGCAGGGAAAAAGGGATTGAAGTTGACCCAGACAAAGTTAAAGCCATTTAAGATATACCACCACCTTAAAACCAAACGGAAGTGAGAAGCTTTTTGCTAGATTCATATCCCAGCTCGCTGACAAATGCGATGCCATCTTTCAACTCCTTCGCAAAAAAAATATGGGAGAGTGGAATAAGGCTTGTCAAGAAGCCCTTGATAAAGTTAAACATTATCTATCAAGCCCACCAGTGTTGGTATCGCCGGTGCCTAGTCGACCTTTAATCCTTTACTTGCCAGTCTTCGACAAGTCTATGGGTTGTGTATTGGGGTAGCATGATGAGTCAGGAAAGAAGGAATAAGCAATCTACTACTAAAGCAAAAAGTTCATGAAATATGAGTGCAATTACTCTGTAGTCGAGAAGTTATGCTGTGCTTTAGTGTGGACAACCAAGAGACTTAGGCAGTACATGCTGTATCACACCACATGGTTGATTGCAAGCCTTGATCCTATCAAGTATCTATGCAAAGCCCCTACACTATCAGGAAGGCTAGCTAGATGGCAAGTCCTGTTTTTTGAATACAACATTGCCTATGTCAGTCAAAAGGCCATCAAGGACAGAGCGATAGCTGACTTTTTGGCAAGTCGAGCGGCACTATGAACCCTTAAATTTTGACTTCCCAGATGAAGATCTAATGTGCATTTCTAAAGACGAAGATGACTCTAACCAAGATTGATCTTGGAAGATGTATTTTGATAGAGCATCAAACGCTCTAAGAGATGGAATTGGGGCAATATTGATGTCACCCGATGGGAATCATTATCCATTCACAGCAAGGCTAAATTTTGACTGCACGAATAATATTGTAGAATATAAAGCTTGTGTCATGGGGCTTCAAGCAGCCATTGAGAGAAGTGTCAAGATATAACAGGTGTTTAGTGATTAGACCCTACTCATCTACTAATTGAAAGGGGAATGGCAAACGCGCGATGCCAAACTGATGTAGTATGGGAAGCTGATAGCATAGCTCATGAAAGAATTTGATGGTATTAGTTTTTGACACTTACCTCGAGAAGAGAACAAAATAGCTAATGCTTCGGCTATCTTGTCATCCATATTTAAAGTTAACCAAGAGTTAGACGTTGCTCCCATCTAGATGAGCATCTACACAACTTCGGTTCATTCTTATAGTGTCGAAAAAGAGAAGGACGGCCTACCGTGGTACTATGACATCCTTCATTACATCAAGGATCAACAATATCCAAACATGCAACTGAGACTAATGAAAGGACTATCAGAAGGCTGGCTATGAGATTTGTTCTCGATGGAAAAATCTTATACAAAAGGAGTCATGATCAAGTATTGCTCGAATGCGTTGACACTCCTGAAGACAAAAAGATCCTAAAAAAAGATCATGAAAGGATTTATGGCACACATGCTAATGGGCATCGGATGGCCAAGCAAATCATGAGAGTGTGTTATTACTGGTTGACCCTCGAGAAAGACTACATCAATTACTCCTAAAAATACCAAAGTGTCAAATCTATGCGGACAAGATCAATGTCCTTCTAGTGCCACTTCACGTCATGACGGCCCCATGGCCCTCCTCCTTGTAGGGCATGGACGTGATCGGGCCAAACACCCTTAAAGCTTCTAATGGGCATTGTTTTATCTTTGTAGCGATCAACTATTTCACCAAATAGGCAAAGGCTACCTCATATGCTAATGTTACTAGATTGATTGTATGTAGGTTTGTCAAGTGGGACATCATCTGTAGATATGGCTTCTCGAACCAAATCATCATAGACAACGCAAGCAACCTAAATAATAAAATGATGTAAGCAATCTGCTTATAATTCAATATCCAGCATCATAATTCTATTCCTTATCACCGAAAGATGAATGGGGCAATCAAGGTAGCCATAAAAACATTAAAAGAATAGCTGAAAATGGTTAAGACTTACAAAGACTGGCATAAGGAGCTATTCTTTGCACTTCATGCCTATCGGACCTCAGTTCGCACTTCCACGCGTGCTACCCAACTTTCTCTTGTCTATGGGATGGAAGCTGTATTGCCTATCGAAGTCAAGATCCCTTCTTTCAGAGTTTTGATGGAAACCAAACTTAAAGAAGCTAAATAGGTCAAGAACAGATATGACCAGCTCAACCTCATTGAGGAAAAATGCATGAAAGCCATCTGCCATGGTCAAATGTATCAAAGACGCATGATCTGAGCCCACAACAAAAAGATGCGCCCATGACAATTTCACCCAGGTGAATTGGCATTAAAGAAGATCCTCTCAATTCGCAAAGATGCACGAGGCAAGTGGATCCTTAATTGGGAAGGACCACATGTCGTGAACCAAGCCTTCTCAAGAGAGGCCCTAATCTTGTTAGAAATGGACAGCAATGTCTTACCTAACCTAGTCAACTTAGATTCTGTCAAGAAATATTACACGTGGAGGGCAAAAACCTAAAAAGGCATCCTTAAAAAAAAGAAAAAAATAACAAATAAAAAAAGAGCAAAAACAAAAAAAACAAAGACAAAAAAAAACAAAAAAAAGGAAACAAAATAGGGTCTAAATGAAAATCCAAAAAAGGTATTTGGGTAGCCAACCCGACTACAGTTGAAAACCTACAAAGGTGACTTGAGATGATCAATTTTGATGGGCCATAAACTGAGAGCACCAAAAGGATAATGCAAAGTAATCCTAGGTATCTTCCGAAGATCAGCTCATACTGTCACATTTATTATTTAAGAAAGATCTTGAAAAGCACCTACAAACATCCATGTCATGATTGTCAGAGGCATCCTTCACCCAATATCATCCTTCTGGCTACCCTATCACTTATTTGTCAAAAGATATATCGAGTTATGTCTCTTTGTTATCATGAATAAATATTACCTTATTTCTTTTAACCCCTATACAATTCACATTGCACTTGTCATTTAGTTGATAATATTTGATAGTCAATTGAACTATGCATCAGGACATCTCGATACTACATCGAAAGAAAAAAAAAGCATAGGAAACTTTGCTTATGCCCTAATCATCAAAATCATGGACTTTTTGCATCCGAAGACCCGTTCGGCATGACCATACACCAAACCATTTCTTGCTTTCATAAGCGACATCTCAAGAAAAAAACCATTTTAATCCTATTGAAACCAAAGACATCAACCTAATCAGGCAAAGAGTCTCCAAATTGTTGACAATGCCTTCTAATTGTAAAAAAAATGACTAAACCTCCCGAATCAGGAAATGCAATAATCCAAATTCTTGAGAATAGATTTTTTATCGTATCCCCAGTGGAGCTGAGACAACCTACAATCCCCAGTGGGATTAGGAAAATTCCCGTCCATAGTTGCAATAAAGATGAATCACCATCACTATGAGAGTTTAAATGATGTACAAGAAAAACTATAGATATCTTTCGTATTAGACTTCACATCATGCAATCATGATAGGATTCCACATCATGCATTCACATTGCCATCACACATCATGATTTTTGCAATGTTACATCAAGCCAGGTTCACCAAACCTCCAAGGATTCCTTGGTAAGAACTATAAGCTTTGTAAACCAAGCTTTATTCAGGAGGCACCTATTAAGAAACCTTCTTAAGCCCATAAGTTAATGGCACCCCTTTAAAGCCCATAAGTCAGTGGCACCTTTCTAAAAGCCCACAAGTCGGTGGAGCCCTTTTCAAAGCCCACAAGTCAGTAGCACCCTTTTCAAAGCCTATAAGTTTGTGGTACCCTCTTCAAAGCCCACAAGTTAGTGGCACCCTCTTCAAAGCCCATAAGTCAGTGGCACCTTTCCAAAAGCCCACAAGTTAGTGGAAACCCTTCAAAGCCTATAAGTCAGTGGCATTTTTTCAAAGCCCACAAGTTAGTGGCACCCTTTCTAAAAGCCCAGAAGTCAATGGTAGCCCTTTAAAGCCCACAAGTTAGTGGTAACCTTTTCAAAGCCCACATAAGTTGGTGGCACCTAGTCTGAGTCAAAGCCCGCACAAGCTAGCAATATGTGAGTCAAAGCCCATAGAAGTTAGTGGCACCTCTTTAAAGCTCACAAGTCAGTGGCACCCTTTTCAAAAGCCCATGAGTTAATGGCACCTTTTCAAAGCCCACATGTTAGTGGCACCCTTTCCAAAAGCCCACAAGTCAGTAGCAACCTTTTTAAAGGCCACACAAGCTAGTGGCACCTACTATGAGTCAAAGCCTGCACAAGCTAGCGGCACTCAAGTGAAAGCCTACATAAGTCAGTGGCACTTTTTCAAAGCCACAACTCAGTGGCACCCTTTTCAAAGCCCATAAGTTAGTGGCACCCTTTTCAAAAGCCCATAAGTCAGTGGCACCTTTTCCAAAATCCATAAGTTAATGGCACCCCTTTAAAGGCCATAACTCAATGGAACCCTCTTTGAAGTCCATAAGTCAATGGAATTCATTTCAAAGCTCACACAAGCTGGTGACACTCGAGTCAAAGCTTGCACAAGCTGGCGGCACCCAAGTCAAAGCCCGCACAAGCTGGCGGCACCTAGTCTGAGTCAAAGCCTGCACAAGCTAGTGGCATCTAGTTGAGTCAAAGCTTGCACAAGCTGGCGACACCTAAGTCAAAGTCCACATGAGCTGATGGCACCTAAGTTTAAGTCAAAGTTTGCATAACTTGGCCGCACCCACATAAAAAATCAATGATACTTTGCACCACCTAAGAGGGTTAAACCTTAGAAAACCTAACACCTTAGTGTTCTAGGGAGCGTTATTCCACCCCAGACAAAATAGTTCTATTCATCTTTGCCCTGTTCCTGATTCTTGCAATGGTCAAAGAGGGGTAGCTATGAACACCTTATTTTGTCCAGGCTAATTTTTAGCAATCTGGGGCACAGACGTGAGAGGGGGCGATGGAAAAAGTATTTTTTAGAAGGTCAAGGAGGCCTATAGATCATATCAAAGGTAAATGCAAAGATGTGGCATCAAAGGATGTAGTTCAAGGTGTCCAGGGACAAAAGATATGAGAAAACTTATAATTTTACTTGAATGTATCGATACATGGTTCTCATATATTTATACAATGCTTCAATGATCCAAAGAGTTGAAATATCCCTATTCGTATCGATGTATAAGCTTATGTATCGATACAGGAGCTCATGCATCGATACTAGGCCATGCTAAGACCAAAATATGCATTCTATAAAGAAATGTATTGATACATATCAACATGTATTGATACAATGGTTTATAGTATTGATACAATGATTATTGTATTGATACAATGTTTATTGTACCGATACACTCAAGGTTTTTGGATCAATACATTCTGAAATGTATCGATACAAGCCATTTTCCACAGTTTGGGTATTTTTGACTTGTCCACCATTGATTAAAAACTTAATTTTAACTCGTTTGTTTGCTTAAAAAAAGATCAAAAGCCATATCAGATTATGAATTTGGACTTTTAAATTAA
>JBBYHM010382064.1:0-15919 GCA_038381775.1 Adansonia rubrostipa
TGGGGCCACTTATGGTGTTCATATTTTAGTTATTGATGTTAACAAAATAAATAAATAAATAAATAAAATTATTTTAAAGGGGACAATATGCCACTAATTAACTAATTTTAAGCATATAGTATTTTTATCAAATATTGTACCCATATATATATATATATATATATTTTTAAGTTATAACTCTCCTAGTTCTTAAAAGTGACATAAGCTAAGCTCATTTCCAAGAATTCCTAAACAGCTCTTAATTTAATTTGTCCCCTTTATTAGTATTAAAAGTTAAATTTAGTTAAGTTTCCCAATTATTATATAATACCTTTCAAAAATAATTAAAAAAACCCCAAAAATCTAGCAAATATAAACTTTAGGGTTAGTTGAGGGTGGAATTTGACATGGTAAACTATTTAAAATCTTTATTCACCTGGGAAATCTTTAATCTGATATTTGATTTGGATAAGATATATTTTTATTAGAACTTGACACAAAAATGTATATTAATTAGAACAAACCAATAAATATTAAATAAATCAATCTATATTTGACTCAAAAATAGTTTTATCTTTTTTTTTTTTTGGGGTCAAAGTTTTGATAGATAATTATTTTTAGAAAAATAACTTTATTTATAATAAATTCAGAAATAAAAATAACTTAAAATGAAAAATCTTTATCACAAAGTTCAAACTTTAAGACCTTATTAATAAAAAATAATAATTATCTTGTGCATCCTTAAGCATTTATTTAAAAAATTAATTAAAAAATAACTTAAAATGAAAAATCTTTATCACAAAAGTCAAACTTACAAGACCTTGTTAATAAAAAAATAATTATCTTGTGCATCCTTTAGCATTTATTAAAAAAATTAATTAAAAATAAATATATAATAATCTTTTAATCTTATTTATGAAATTAAAAATTTTACTATAAATATATATAAAAATAAACTAAAAAAAATTACTAAATACTATCGAATGTTTTCTTCTTAGAACTGTTATTATACTTCACTAGTAAATCAATAGTCCAAAAACCTTATTACACATCATTAGCTTGTCATTGTCTCAAAATACTTGGTAAAAAAAAAAAAAAGAATTGAAATATGCTTTTACATTAAAAAAAGATTTTCATGAATTCTAATATTTCAACGCGCAAAGATATACATTTGTTATATTTGGAAAACATATTGGAAGTGCATTTATGCATTGAATTTGACTTATTAATTTTTATTTGAATTTAAAAATTCATTCGAATTTAAATTTGATCTAAATTAATTTGATTAAAAAAATTAATAACTTAAAATCAATCATCTCGAGCTTGAAATAATTCAAACATGAAATAATTTAAATCAGAAATGACTCGAACGACTAACCTGAAATAATCAAATCTAAAATGATCAAATTCGATAAATTTGAATGTTAATCCTAATTGACCCAAAATCGATTAACCTGAATGTTAAACTTGATTAATCTAAACTCAAAATACCTTCAGCTCGATTAATTCGAATGTTATATTTGGTTGATCCGAACCTGAAATAACTTAAAATGACTTGAAACATAAGTGATCTAAAACCAAAGTGACTCGAACTCAAAATTTAAAAACTCAAAATAACTCAATCCTAATTAATCTGATCTAAAACTGACCCGACTCGTCTAATTGATATGTCTATGTTTAATACTTCAAAAAATTGACAATATACTGATTTTAAAAAAAAATATTTAATTTATTATTAATGAAAATTTAGATTCTGAGAAGGAAATTAACATTCTAGCATATACCACTTACAATATATTTAAAAATAAATAATATAAAATTTTTTTAATTTTAATTATGAAATTAAAAAATTTCTGTCATGTATTTAAATTAAATTTTTTTAAAAATTATTATTTTATCCCGTAACCATGATGATTTTATATGTTATTTTTATTATTTTTGACTTAAAATTATTACTCCCATCATTTGTCAGAAACAACAATGAAAAGCAAAGCTTTAAATTGATGAAGATAAAAATGGAAAATCATATCTACTATTATTAGAAGTGAATTAAATGAAGATAAAGAGTTTTTAACCCTCACGTCCTCCAACATATTGACAACCAAAAAAAAAAAAAAAAAATCCAACACGGTACCGCCTTGATTACAGGCTTTGGCTTTTTCCTCATTTCTACTATTATAAAGTCACAACTCAAAGCTCAGCCTCTCTCTCTCTCTCTCTCTCTCAAGTTCAGTACTCTGGTTTCTTTCTTAGCTGTTCACCGGCGACAGCGTCGCCGGGATCTGGTCGGGAAATCTCACTGGGAAAAAAAAAGTAATCTCGTTTGAGTTTTTCCCTTTTAGAATTCTCTTATAAGCTAAAGAAACACACTTTTTTTTCTTGGTAACTAAAAAGACTGTTCTTTTGGGGAGAGTTCGTGGAGATTTAGTTGAAAGTGAATCATATAAATTCTGGGTTTTGCTTATTTTGATAATGTATGTCGAGAGTTTATAAGGTTTATACAGAAAAAAAAAGTGAAGTTTTTTTAATCTGGGTTTGTTTTGGTTTTGGTAAAGCTTGGTGGAGCTGTTGTTGTTTCTAGGTGACAAACAGTTTAGGTATTTCTATGAACTGAGGCTTTGGATTTTTTAAGGCAAAAAAGTTTTGGTAATCAAGGGAAGTTTAGAGTTTTACTTTCCAAAAAAAGGGAAATTCAGAATTTGTGATTAACTAAAGTTTTCAGGAATCAACTTATCTTCTTTGGGAAAAAATAAATTTTTTTTACCTGTTTTGTGCTGGTGGAATAACTCAAGTTCCAGAGGTTTTTGCATTATATTACTTAAAAGCTTGAACTTTTGGATCAAGTAGGGAAACTTTTAACTGAGTTGTTGTTGTTGAGTTGAGATTGAGGTGAAAAAAAGAAAGGGGAATAGTAAGTTACAATGTGTAGAGTAGAAGAGGCAAATGGAAAGTGTGATTATAGGAAACATTGGAAAATAAAAATGAAGATTTTTGGGAAAGGAAAAGTGGAAAAGTTAAAGAATTCAATGGTTTCAAGGTCTAGAATGAAGCTATGGATGATGAGGGCAATAACTACAATTTTGTTATGGACTTGTTTTGCTCAGTTGATGACATTCGGGGAGATGTTTGGTCCAAGATTGTTGAAAGGTTGGCCTTCTTGTTTCAGTCATTCCGAGTTGCCTTTGGTTGCTGAACTGTCTTCTATTCCACCAAATGTCATTCTTCCACCAAAAAGTAAGTACTCCAAAGTTCCTTGTTTCAATGTTAATTTCTAATGTTTTTAAGGTCTTGATGTAAATGAAGAAATCTCATTCCCTTCTTCAATTTGCCATAATTGATTTCAATAATTGTGATTTGTTCCATGTTTGGTGTTTGTTTATAAGATTCTCATTCTCTATGAACAGGCAATTTTCTATCGAAGATGCCTTTAAGTTCTTAACAAAGAATTTGCTTTTTATCTTCTTTGACCCTTTTCCTACCTTAATTTAGGTGTTTTTTGCTTGGCCTATCAGCCATTAAACATTTTAGCATTTATGGGGGTTCTCTGCCTCTCCTTTTTATCAAAAAGCAGAGATTCCCAAAGTAACTTGTCTATGATTGCAATTCTGATTTGCTTGCTGTTTTTTGCAGGGTTATATAAGAACAATGGCTATCTTATGGTTTCCTGCAATGGAGGGCTTAACCAAATGCGAGCAGCAGTGAGTAGATAGCTGGCTTTGTCTCTGCATTTATTTGGAAAATTTCTGCCTTTTTTTTCTTGTCAATCTTTGTTCCTGTTTTGATCATGATTTCCAGTTTAGTTGCTGAGTTTTCTTGTCATTAACCGGCTTCGATTTTGCAGATTTGTGACATGGTTGCCATTGCCAGATACTTAAATGTCACGCTTATGGTCCCGGAACTCGATAAAACCTCATTCTGGAATGATCCCAGGTACATAATATATATTTTTTAAATCTCTCTTTGGGTAATTAAAATTAAAAGAATTCTCCCCTGCAATTCGAAATGGTCCTCAAATTGGTTGTTCATGTTCATGAACAGTGAGTTTCAGGACATTTTTGATGTTGATCACTTCATTACTTCCCTGAGAGATGAGGTTCGCATATTGAAGGAATTACCACCTCGGGTTCAGCAACGAGTCGATCAAGGAATTTTCCTCTCTATGCAACCGATTAGCTGGTCTGATATTTCTTATTATGCTCATCAGGTTAGTACCGTATAGGTTAAAGTCGGAATAAGCCCCTTTTTGTTCTGTATTGCTTCTATTAGTTCTAGTGCAATTAATTTCTGTACTATTTGCTGGCAGATTCTTCCTCTATTGCAAAAGCACAAAGTTGTACAGTTAAATAAAACCGATGCTCGGCTTGCTAATAATAAACTACCCCTTGAGATTCAGAAGTTGCGCTGCCGTGTAAATTATAACGCGCTGAGATTTACTTCCCAAATAGAGGAGTTGGGTAGAAGGATTGTCAAGATTTTAAGAGAAAAAGGCCCTTTTCTTGTCCTTCATCTTAGATATGAAATGGACATGTTGGCCTTTTCCGGCTGCACTCATGGCTGCAACACTGAGGAAGAGGAAGAACTTACAAGAATGAGGTAAAGCCTATTTGCTGCTTCAAAAAGTATAAATTTACGAAAAACTAAATTTCATCATCTCATCCTTTCACTAATTATTGGGAAAGCTAATACTATTAGGTATGCTTATCCCTGGTGGAAAGAAAAAGTTATAAATTCAGAAATGAAAAGGAAAGAAGGTTTCTGTCCATTGACACCCGAAGAAACCGCTCTAGTATTAAAAGCACTGGGTTTTGGTCGGAATGTTCAAATCTATATCGCTGCTGGAGAAATTTATGGTGGCCAGAGAAGGATGGCTCCTTTGCAAGAAGCTTTTCCTAATTTGGTCAGTAAATATTTAGAAGTAACCTTTTGACAACTACTTTTATATATATATATATATAACAATTTGTTTTTTCCTTTACAAAACAGGTGAGAAAGGAGACTCTGCTAGGACCATCAGACTTGAAATTCTTTCAAAACCACTCATCCCAAATGGCTGCATTGGATTATCTAGTCTCCTTAGAAAGCGATATATTTGTTCCTACATATGATGGAAACATGGCCAAAGTTGTTGAAGGACATCGGAGGTAACATATCCACACTCATAGCCTAATGATGTACTTAGCTGTTTCTTCTCAACTTTATTCATAACCTTTGTCCATAGACTCAGATTAATTAAAAACGAGAAGCAAGGTACTTTCTACGGCACTAGCACATATTTTAGCAATTAAAAAGTTTGTACAAGGCTCCTGCTAGAAGCAGGGCGTGGGGAAGGTTCCAATGCATGCAGCCTTCCTTCTGTTTGCACAGAGAGGTTGTTTCCAGGGTTTGGACTTGTGATCGAACGGATAGCAAGTAGACATTTGACCATCGCATCAGGCATGACCTTTGAAAAGGTCATACCCAGTGCACAAGGCTCTCGGTATAAGAAGGGCCTGGGGATGTTCTCAATGTAGGCAGCCTTCCTCCTGTTTACACAGAGAGGCTGTTTCCAGGGTTTGAAGATAGCAAGTAGACACTTGACTATCGTGTCGGGTATGACCTTTAGAAGAGGTCATACTCAATGTACAGAGAAATAGTTTTCAAGGTTTGAACCCATGACCAAGCGGATAACAAGCAGACACTTGACCCCTATTTTACACATTGATTTTAGCAACTGGCGTGTTCAATTGATCTGATTTATGTTGGTATTGTTACACATGCCAGATTCTTGGGATTCAAGAAAACCATCTTACTGGATAGAAAGCTTCTGGTTAATTTAATAGATCAATACCGGAATGGATCAATAAGCTGGGATGAGTTCTCCTCAACTGTGAAGGATGTTCATGCGGATAGAATGGGAAGCCCTAAGAAACGAGTCGTCATTCCAGATCGACCAAAGGAAGAAGATTATTTTTATTCTAATCCACATGAATGTCTACAACTGTTAGATGAACCTTTTAGAAGTACATGATTTCGAATCATATGCTATGGTTAAATGATTTTTCATGCATAATTTGTCAAACATCATACTACTTGTGCTCACATGATTAGGATTTGGAGACAATTTAGTACTCTTGAGCCTGGATTTCTTCAGAACCATCCGCAAGAATAGTTGTAATTGTTCACATTCTTGAATAATAACATCCATGTATAGATTGAGAAGAACAAAAAGGAATGTTACCCATTGCAATTTGCTGGCTTAATATCAGTTTAGCAGCACTTTTTAAACTTTTTTGCCCCATTTTTTGAGTATCAGCATCATATTTAGCATCAAAATATATATTTTTTTAATAATTTTTTAGACCACCTGAAATGATGGATGTTAATGTCTAACAAATGCATACCAAATTCCATATGCTCTAAGGAATAAAAAAAAGTATGTCATTTTTAATAGAAAAGATCGTAACTTGAGAATAAAGAAAAGAGTTGTTATGTTATGATTTAAACTTCAAAGGTGTTTGTATCAGGATTCAAATTCCAAACGTATCAGGTGTCACGTCTTTAACAAAGCTTTCCTCTCTTAATTTGTTTCTAACAGCTATTGAATTATGCCAAAAATAATTCCCATTATTGAGTAGTCCAAATCATGTGTTTCCATCATTAGTTAGTTGGTAATACAATGATTATATGTATTATTTTTTGTTCAAACTGGTGTACTAACCCCCTATTTTAGCAACATCCAAGTAAAAAATTAACGAAAGATATACCAAATAATTCAAAGAAAATGATGTTATTTCAAGAGTTGTTAGGAATCAAAACCATGTCATTGCCTCATTGCTTCAAAACTTGAATATATATTTTTACTCTAATGATATTCAATTTTTAAAATATAAAATTACAATATATATATATATATACGCAATATAATTAAAAAATGATGGGAATATGCATATGCCAATTTGTATTTGTTAGGGGTTAACTCAAGTTCCCCCATATTATTTAGTGCCAATGACATAATTATACGTGGAATTTTATTTCAATGAAAAATACATTATCGTCATCCAATCTCCCATGATGTATATAAAAAAATATATAACGATTATTCATTGTGTACTTATATTATTTGAATTCAAGTGAATATCATATACTTGTATATTTAATTTTTTAAATTTTTTTCGTATATTTAAAGTATTATATAATATATCAAATATAAGTATTTGATGTGAATATTCAAAAAAATATTCGAATTACATAACTATATATTCATGCACTAATAAATCCCATTTTTACTAAAAAAAATATTATCATTTAACTCCCTATAAACCTCCCATTACAAATAAGAAATTGGGCATGAGTTGAGCAAATAAAGGGAGTGAGTGATCCAAGAAAAATGTCCATTCGTGGCGTGATCCAAGAAATCACCTACTTTCCACTAGTGGGAGGTAGCAATTTTTAGTCATAGACTCATAAATGGATGGATAGCTACCATAAAAAAAAATTGCACCGCTTGAAAAGAGGATTTGGGGCAATTCTAGCTCCTCAAAGTTGCTTTCTCGCACCGCACAAAATGCGAACCCATGCCAAAGAAAGTGGCCTATTTTTCAAAAGTTTCAAGGTTGTCATGAATCTCCAACAACCCAAATAAAAAGGAAAAAGTTGTTTAAAATGCATTTTTCTGGTTGTATATGGTATGGCTCTTAGATTGAGTTCTAAGTAGAGTTGCCTATCCGCGGCGTACGAAATAATTTTTTTATTTTAGTTTTATACAGAGTTATCTATGAGTTAAGTTACTCTTTAGGTCATTCAGATTGAACTTTGGATGTAATTTTTTATTATTTGGATCAATCTAATTAAAATTATTATTTAATAATAAAAATATTTATATTTATATTTAATTATAAAAATATATAATTATTAATAAAAAATAAATTTTATTTTTTATTAATTTATAAATAGTAATTTGAATTTTCAAGCCAGGTTGGGCCTAATTTAAATCTAAAAAAAAAAATTTAAAAATTTCGAATCGCAACTTGACTTAACTCATAGTTAAAAATATTTTATTTAATTTTTAACCATAAATTACAAAACCTCAATTTGTATAAGCAAATCTCAAAAATCAGATTCATTTGACCTCTAATAACATAAGATTTTTTTTTTATTTTTATTTTTTAACTCACCCAAAATTTTCGAATATACTGAATATCGATCAATTAGATGACCAATTAATTATCTCATTCTCTTTTTTTTATAACATTTTGCTTCAATTTGAAATACATCATGTTCGAGTTTTGATCTCATGAACTCATTTCTCGTGGAATTTAAGCATGGCTTAACCACAATTATAAAAATTTTTACTCATAATAAACATTTTGATTTTGCTTTTAATGCTTATATCAATAAGTTTTAGTTCAGCTATGATTTTATAATTGAAATTAAATTATGTGAAGATTTTATAATAACTCTCATGATATCAAGTCTCCCGCTCCTTTAGAAGTATATTCAAGTTGAGTTGAGTTTAAGTTTTAAGAAGCTTAAGTTCGACTCAAAATTTGAGGCTTAAAGCTTGAACTTAATGAAGTTTTATTGTTAAATCTTAAACTCGATTTAGGATAAATGCTGAAATGCTTGAACTTGATTAAATTTTACTTTTAAAGCTCAGGCTTGATTGAAGATAAATGTCAAATTGCTTGAACTCGCCTGATTAGGCTCGATTAAGCTCATTTACTTAATAAAAAATAAGTTTGATTCTTATACTTGACTTCAAACTCAATTATTTATATTCAAGTTCGAGTTCGAATTAAAAATTATCAATATTAATTAAAAATAAAAAATATATATTAAAAATAAAAAGTTTAATTAAGCTTATGAAATACTTAAATCAAACATTAAAATACTTGAATTCGATTAGCTTAATAGCTCGAAGGGCTCAAATTCAACAATAACCAAACTGAATTTAAACATTTTTTTAAAATAAATCTGAGTAATTTACAAATACATGTATCTCGTTGATGTCCTATTCCCGCCCATCTTAAGATTGAGCCAAAATCTTCCAAATAAAATCTAAAATTTAACCGTTAATAACGTCCCCTTTAGAAACTTTCAACAACGATAATCTTCTACCAATGCGGCGGCTCTAAGAAACCTTGAGTGGATTGTACCTTAAATACTTGTCCAGTAGACTCGAACTACAAGTAAACTCGGCCTATAAATTTATTTATAAGTTAAATTATTTAATAAGATTAGATTTTAAATTTTTTAATTCGAAGACATTTTAATTTAAATTATTATTTAATAATATAAAATATTTTATTTAAATTTAATTATAAAAATATATAAATATTAATATAAAAATAATTTTTTAAAATTTTTATTAATTTATAAAAATAATTTAAGCTTTCGAGTTTGAGCAATATATATATATATATATATATGAAAATGAATTCTCAGCTGCAACCCAAACTATAGTGAAATAAGTGAGCCACTTAGGTGAAATAAGTGAACTTAGCACCGGGAAGGTGCTGAAACTTGAGTTTTTCTCTTCTTTCTCAGGAAACTTTAAACAAAGTAAAATGATTTTCAAACAAAAACACTCGCCAATTTAGCATTGCTGTTGAAAAAAATTAAACTAAAAAAAAAAAAAATTAAATTAAAAAATTGTATTTAAAAAGTGTGATAAAAATATATTTTAAGAATTTTAAGTGTTTAATATTGTTTTGAAAAAATATTGTAAGAAATTAAAATGTAAAAAATTATATATTTAAAATAATAAAAATTTAAAAATATAAAAAATAATAAAGTTATTTTACTTAAAAATCAATTTTTTAAACTCAAATGCTCTATTTTTCTGCTTTTTGGCATAGATTACCAAGCTTTTTTTTTTAACACAAAGGCAAAGTTTTACACCCATTTACCGTTACTTTTACAGTGAAACATAAATTTTAACCTCAAAAACTATGATATCAGCAATGTTAAACAAGCTTTAAACAACTTCATCAACGCTGCATCTCTCGTTTTATAAGGTACTTTGCTTGATAAATGAGTTTCTTACAACTTAGAGCTTAACTCAATTACACACTTACTAATAAAGTTGTTCATAGACCAAGCAGTAATTTAAATTCTTTTCAAATATTTTATCTAAGATTAAATCAATCCCGACCCAACTCAAAAACCCAAATTACTATTCATAAATTAATAAAAATCACTATTACTTTTATATTAATATTTATATACTTACAATTAAATTTAAAAATTTTTTACTATTAAATATTTATTCAAACCAATTCAAAACTATCAAACTTGACACCTAACCCGACCCCTATAATAATAAATTCAGCTCTAATAATCTAATAAGACTCAGTAATAAAAAAAATCAGTTCCAACATTCGCACAGTCTTTTTGTACAATGTTCCTACGAGTTCTATTACAAGGTATGTTGCTTTGAGTATTTTTTTTAAAGTATTTATGTTTAATACTCAAGTTTGAGATATATTTAGATGTGAATTTATAGATATGATCTTTCAAAATTTTTTCAAATACATGTAATTTTTGGAAAAAAAAAAATTAAACATGCTTCTTCTGATCATAAAGGTGGTTTTAAGAAGTTTGGCATCGGCGGTCCGCTAGCCCACCGTCACTTTTGGTGGGTATCTATTTGTCAGCTCAACCAAACACAGTTGTCCAACCCAAAACTATGTTATCCAAATTCAAGCGTAAGTGTTATAAATATTTTAAAATTTTTTTATATATTTTGAGGATCATAACTCGTATTCATATCCAATTATTTTTGAAAAAAGTGAATTCCTGATAACATAAGTCCAAAATACTATACCATAATTCATGCAATTACAGAATGAAAATGATTGCATCTACCCGGAAAAACTTCTGACGACACTTTGCTAATGAGAAGACACAGATCATTAAAAAGAAAAAAAATAGTGAACCGGATAAGAAAATGTTACCAAAAGCTTTAACATAGGAATGGAAGATAGTCTGATAAAATAATAGTAGCAATAATAAAGCAGCTTCTCATATATGCATGGAAGCCTGTGTCTCAAACAAGCACCAAGTAAAAGAATATATAACAATTATACCCCCAAGGAGAATACCCGGCAAACCAAGATGCATAAACATTTACATTTGGTCTAAAGACCTAATAATATGTGGACCATGGCATGGCAAAAATGAGCACCCCAATCGAACAAATAAAAGGAACCGAATAAAGAAAATAGACCAGAATCTTACACTAGCTTTTACCAATTCTGTGCCTCTTATAAGCCCGATCAGACTCCGCTGTGCAGCTGTGAACTCCAGTTTGTGCCATCACTTGATTGCTTGTACATTTGATTTCTTTCTCCTAGATGATAGGTGAAAAAGAAAAAGACAGGTAAGACAAATGAAGCAAAAAGATTTACGAAATCATGTCTGGATTCTAAGCCTTGCTAAAATGGGAGAGGAACTATATTTTTCCGACCCTTCATTTTTCTTTAAGTACCTATATTTGACATATCCGGACATGTATATGGGGATCTGACCCTCCAAATATATGAAAAAACTTAGAAAAAATTAAACATATCCATGTTGGACACATACTTGTATCTGACACTCACAATTGAGTCTACGTAACATAGGAGAGGAATTATCGATGAGAGAGGAACAGAAAAACAACTATCTTAGTTTAATACTTATTCTAGCAGAGCGTTTCTTAAGAACAGGAAAGGATTATAACTAAACCTTAGAACTTGATGGCACAGAAGTCACTCCACTATCTACTTGTTTACCAACATCAATTTTCACAGAGATGCTCGCCTGCGACATATCCACTCCTGAAGACTGCAGCGCCTGGGTCAGAGAGTTCAATATCCTATTCAAAACAAAAACCAATCTGTTTAATAGCATGCATAAAAAAACTATCTTGAGAGGGCAAGTCATAAATGCCATCATTAAACGCATAACATCATCAATCCCAATATCTGAGAAATAAATTGTCAGAATACTGGCTCATTGTACATCATGTCAGGTCAAAATCCAAGGAATTACAAGTCAAAACTTTAACGATAAAGATTTCTTACGACAACAGACAGATTAATCATCATAATTGACAGATTTTGACAAAATATGCGCAACAAGTAAACCTCTGAAACACCAAACCATAATCTCAGTGGAGACATGAGTATCTAAGAGAATGCTGTTAACATTGAACGGAAGTTATTCTAAGGAAAACCCTGCATCCTATATGATTTATTTTCCAGTATATTCATCAACATTATAAACTACAATCGTCAGATGGATATCAATTTTCAATGAGTTTAGAGTTGCCAATATTCAATTGCATTATAATAGTTCAAGCAAAGTTAGAATAGCAAGAAAAGTAATACATATTGTTACCCATGAGAAATTCCGACAATGACAGCAACAAAATTGTAAGTAATACGTGGCACTCACTCACCCTTGAGAGTAGGCACTTGACAAGTCCACTGATTCATCTCTGATGGGCAAATCCTCCCGTTCATTTGCTGAATTGTTCAGAATAGCACTCTCAGTTAGACAGTCTCTGCTTTGCCATGACTGAAATCGGGGTTGATGCACCATGTTCTCAGAATCAGAAGCAGAATCATGAAAAGCGATGCTACCTCTTCCATGAGTAGCAACTGCGTTTGATTGTGTCTGCATGTTAACCATAGAAGTAGCAGACACAGGAGGATGATCCAGTGCTTTAAAAACTGCAGCATTACCCAAGTCAGACTCAATTGAGTTCTGTGTATTTGCAACCATTGACGGAATGATAAGATCATTCTCACAACTAGCTCCATTCTTCATAACTTGAGAATGGTCAATAAAACTCTCAGCAAGCCCATGATGATTTCTCTGTTAAAATAAATAAATAAGTAAGCTTCCTCTTGAATTACGGAAAGTAATGTTGATAAAAATTATTATTTAATATTTATAGAAGGCTACAGTTGTAACTCATGAACCTAAAAGTTCACAGCAAAGAGAATAACCATCCACCCTATTGCTTGATATCTCCGACTGCCCAAAATATAGGGTACATTCATCCATTGTCCTATGAAAACAACTATTTGATGTACGCCTGGCAACAATAGTCTCCAACAAAATTTCAATAATATGCACTAGAACTTCAACACCCATGCTTTTAGCATTTTAAATCTTCAATAATGAAGCCTCACAAACATTAACAAATATAAACACATCAAGGTAAAAGCAGAAAACGTTACTACAAAATAACCACATTAGCATGCGCATAGAGGCCTAAATATCAAGCATAAATAAGATTACCCATGGAATCAGTTTCGTTGACTCCTGGCTCCACCCTTGGTACGATCCCTCATATATTTGCAGCTTTTCCTGTAAAAACTGAATGTACTCTATGACCTACATAAAAAGTAGGTGGTATTCAAAATCCATTCATGAGGAACTACAAATGATTACATTTCTGCATGTATATGCATATGTAATGTATTTGTATATATAGTACACAAAAACATCACCTCTAACAGAAAAGAAGCCTTGTCTTTCTTCTGATCATTTTGAGGTATAATATCTCTCAAAGTCTGAAACCTGACACATAAAAATAATCAATTTCAAATGTGAGAGCAATATAGCTTCTAGTGGTAAGAAACAAGAGGAATACTAATAGGAGACAAAATCTTTTCCAACCAACATGATCCGCTCAAACCATCCAAAACCGAACCAGAATTTACTCGAAAAATCAATAATCCAAAACACAAAAGAATCCATAAGCAAAATGGGCCTGAGCCAGCCAGCCCAAACTAAAATGCTATAGGACAACAAAGCAAATGTGAGAAAAAGTTACAGAAACCTAAATGACTAGACAAAACCTAACATGAATTTAACATCCAAACTTGATAAAAATCTGAAATGATCAGAAAGGACAAAACCAGAAATGGCCAAAATCTGATCCGACCTGAATCATCACCTCTATAATAATTCATTCCAAAATTCATTATTAATTCAATTCTGGAACACATTTTTTCTTTCATTAAATTTTCCACAATATATCAGATCAAATTTCTAAAGCTTGGCCTAATTCATATTGGTTCAGACCTTTTTCCTTTTACACTTAAGGAAATATCCTATAATTTAGTGGTCCAACATCTTGTAACCTAAAACTTTCTTGATAAAGGATTTTGTTCTGGCCGAGCTTGGTAGATGATTGAATAAACAGGGAAAGTAGAACTGTTTCCATTTCTATGGCATAGAATCCAAATATCCTTTCTACTAGAGCATCAAAAGTATAAAGACTGAAACAATAATAAAAATAAAAGGTCTCAACTACTTGAACAATTTACAAGGTTCACCAAAGTTGAAAACAGGGTTCAAACAACAAACTCGAGGTGAAATTGGGAAAACATTGCCAGCAGCCGTGTGATTTGTTGATAGTACGTTGGACTTTTAGTTCCAATTACCACAAATACCAAAAAAACAAGTTGGGAAAATTCAAAAAACTTTAAAACCAGGGTGAAACATTCATAATAATGCTTCAAATATATTAAAAAAATTAAAACTGATTATTAGCACAATATTATCATCAAAATATAACATAACTGACTTCAAACAAGCTTTCAGAGTCCATTTTCTGATAAGACGAAGCTGCCTCCAAGAAAATGGTTCCTTGTGCTAACTTTAGTTAACAAAACAATCACTAAAAATCTCCATAAATGTTAAGCAATATAATCTAAAACCAATGGCATACAAGCAAATTAGATAATAACATTTAACACAATCGTTCGCTATTTCATGCCAATAACAGTTATTATTACAACGAAAGCCCTCTAATTTAAATACTTCAAAGAATTTCTCGCATTCATAACTAATTCATCCAAACATTTTCAATTCTGACATTCAATTTATAGCAAAATTAAACCCCAAAGAAAAAAATAATTAGGTTTAAAAAATGGAAAATTTTGAAGTTCATACCTTTCATTAATCTTGCTTCTTCTACGCTGTTCAGTCTCAGAATGCTTAGACCGATTTGTATTCGTCTTTTGCTCACTCCCTTTCCCTTCTACTTTCACCGTTTCCCCTATTTTTACAAAAAAGAAATTAAAACAAAAATATGAAAAATAATAACAATAATTACTTAAATTCTTTGAAAAAGAAAAGACCTTTATCTTCGTAATCATCATCGTCGTCTTCTTCTTGATGAAGCTGAGCCGTTGCCACAGATTTCACCATTTTTTGTTTTTGTAAAAAAAAGTCTTTATGAAAATTCTCAGAGAGGAGAAAAGGAAGTCGGGGCGGAAGGGAGGATACGGAGCTTCGAAAGACTAGTTCGAATGAGTCAGGCGAGTCAGTTTTTGCAGAGCAATGAAGAAGACAAAAGGTAGGATTTTTATTTATTTATTGCCCTAAGAATAAGAAAGGGCAGGAAAAGGGCATATTTTAAAAGTTTTTGATTGATTGCAATATATATATATATATATATATATATATATATATTTATATTTATATTTATATTTATTTATTTTAAAAATTATTGGTTTAGGGTGTTTGGTAGTGATGGGTGCTAAAGTGCGCGTATTTGGTGACGTTTAAGACCTTGGGCAATTCAATTTTCTTTTTCATTTATTTATATATTATATTACATTATTTCTTTATTGAAGATTCTCTTATTTTGTTTTTTTTACACTTTTTCCCCCAATTATTGACTTTCTTAATTTGTTTTATCTTATAAGGAATAAAAGATTAGTTGAATTTAAGTAAGAGTTAATTATTCTTTTCTTTAGATTCCTTATAAAAAAATAAAAATCTAACCATTTTTCTTTTGGAATTTACTCATTTCATATAAACTAAATTTTACATCATTGATTATAAAATATTGCAAATTCATTATTTATACAAAGTTAAAAAAAAAAATTAAAAAGAAAAAAAGCACATAAATATTAATTTAATTTGCATAATAAATAATAAAATGTAAAATATTTAT
>JBBYHM010382074.1:0-15916 GCA_038381775.1 Adansonia rubrostipa
AATTATTATTTTAATTGTAATATTGATTTATATAAAATATTTATTTAAATATAAATTAAAGATTAACAATTTATCTTGATATAAATTAAAAATTAAAGACTTAATTTAATGAACATAAACATTTTAAAATTTATTTAAATATAATAAAAATATAAAAATTTTATTTAAATAAAATGATAAGTTTAGAGTTTTTTTTAATTATTATTTGAACTTTTTAATTATGTTATTTTTTTTAAATATTCGATCTAACCATTACACCTCACTTATTTGTTGCGCATAACGTGTTAATGATTTTGTTTTAATCAAATTCTAATTGACAAAATCAAAGTATTTTATTTGTAAAAAGTCTATAGCCTTCCTAATAAATTGGTAGGTTAACAATAAAAATTTTTAAATTTTATATTTGTAAAACGTACCCAACAAATATTAGATCTAAAAAAAAATTATCACCACACATCAAATTAAAATGTTTGAAATTAAAAATTCTGATTATTGTCTAATAAATAGATAATAATTTATTTTGATTTTATAAATAAAATTAAAAAATTATCATATATTATATTTTTAAAATTTTAAATATACATTAAAAAAATATGATAATTTTTTAATCCGAAATTTTTTTTAAAATATGAAAATAAAAAAGAGAGATGAAGAGAATATGAAAAAGATCAATATTCTTTATAAATTATATTTTATTTATTTGTCTCAAAGTAAGTATTTCTCATGAAGCCAGATCTATTCTAGAAAAAAGGGAAATTTTGAAAATGGTTAGTCCTATTTTAAAATGCTAACCATAAATTTTCCTATTTCTTTATATTTCTTTGCTCTTTCCTTCCCAATTGACCAAATAAAATATACAAATAGATGATATATACATATATATATATATATAATATAATATAATAATTTAATACAATAAAATTATTTACGCCATGTAAGAGGTAACATGATATCATCTAAATACTAATATACTATGATATTTATTATGTCATGTCTGTAAAAAGCACTTTTCACATGGGGTTGGGTGGAGTGATGTTTGTTAGGTGAGGTTATATTTCATATTAATTTTAAAATGAGTTTTTTTTTATAAATAGATAATAAAATAAAATTATAATAATTACATATTATATGTTTTAAAACTATATAATTTATTTTACTTTTCTTTATAAAATTTTAATAAATAAAATGATTTATGTACATAAAAATATGAATTAGTTCATCCTAATTTTTCTCACTTTTTCTAAACAATGATTTTTCAAATTTAACATTGAAAAAAATATAAATAATAAGAGTGGAAACAATATATTTTTAATTTTTACTCAAGGCAATAGATTTTTTCTATTTCTTTTCCCACTGATTTCTTCTATTGAGTAGTCAAAGTTTATGTTACTATAACTTTTTCTTTTTTACATTTTTTTAATTATTTTTTGATAAATTAAAACTGAATGAAAATATAATAATTTGGAAGTGATTTTTTTTTTTCAAATTTTTACATTTTTAATGTATTTGTATATTTTCCCCTTTTTTTTTTCTTTTTTTAAACATGAGAGTTTATTATTACATTGCTAGGCTTCATAAAAATGTTTATGCTATTGCTTGTCTTAGCTCACCCCTCCATTTTTTTTTCCTTTTCTAGACAATTTCTTCAAGCTTTGGCAAGCTAATTTTACTTGTCATTCACTCAAAATAAAAGAAATAATTAAATATGTTTTTTATTGCAAATATATATATATATACACCCCACTTTCATTGTCTATAAAAAAAAATTTTAAAAAAAAATCATCAGCCCACTTTCATATTTTTTTCTTTTTAATTTATACTTTTTTATTTACCAGATTCCATCCAAACACAAATACCAATATCTTAACATTTAGTAAAATAATTAATCATTACAAATAATAATATTTCATTAAAACACCCATTATTGAATAATTTACCTTTCCATTATTTTATTAAAAAGTTAGGAACCTAAATTAGCTATCTTAACAATAATAATAATAATAATAATAATAATAATAATAAAACTCTCTTTATTATATATCAGATCATTTTCCCTTTTTTTTTTCAAAATTAAAAAAAAAAAATCACAGACAGCTTAAAATCAAAATAATTTTTTTTTTCATTTTTATTTTTCCTTCTCAAATCTCATACTCCGAAAATAATTTACAAAAATTTTTTTCAAAAAATTTAGAAACCCCTCCATAATTTCTGCTTCAGTTTAAGTGTTTAACTGAAAAAAAAAATTAAATCTTTTTACTCCAAAGCCTTCTATTTGTATCAAAAAAGAGTAGTCTTTTCCTGGTTTTGAACTTGGAAGCTCTTCACTCTGTACTCTTTTTTTTTTTTTTTTAATTTAATCTTTTTTTTTTAGTTGTTGGAGCTTAAAATCCAAATGTGTTTTTGATAAAACCTTAATTGTTTTTCTGTTTGCAAAGGATTAAGTTTTTAACTATGGAGTCAAGAGAAGTTGTAACTACTACTACAGCCACTGCTGGGGTTAAGGTGGTGGGATCCGATGCTCCGTCGGACTACCAGATAGCTCCAAGGTCCGAAAACTCCACCCAAAATACGACTCCCGGATCCACTCAACCGCCCCAGCCTCATCCGCAACCGGCGTCGCAAACAGTTCCACCCCCGGTTTCGGTGGCGGGGATGCCGATGAAGAAGAAGAGGGGAAGGCCTAGAAAATATGGACCGGACGGATCAATCACTATGGCGCTCTCTCCAAAGCCTATATCAACGGCTGCCCCGCCTCCGGTGATCGACTTCTCAGCCGCGAAGCGAGGGAAAGTGAAGTCGCCGACGTCGGTTTCGAAGGCTAAGTTCGAGGTGGAGAATTTAGGTAATAAACAATCAGCCATTTTGGTAGATACCCTTCTGAGTTCCAAGTGATTTGGTGCTTGCTTTCATGTTAAAAGTTGGATTCTGTGGTGTTCTATGATGATGGTTGTTTCACTTTGTTGTGGTTTTAAAAGTGTTTTTAGTAAGTAGGGAGTAAAGGGTGGGGCGGTGTTGAGTTTTATGTATGTGATAGTGTTGGGTAGAAGTGGGACCTGAGAGCTGTGACTAGATGCCCCTACTTGAGAGATCTCTTGATAATTGTGTATGTGGTAGTTTTGGAAGGATAGTGAGAGTTTTTTTGGGTTGGCATATGTAATATGGGAATGATGGAATCTTCTTCTTATGAGTGTCCTTTGCCACTTGGCATCCTTTTTGGGAAGAAAATTTTGTGTGGAAGGTACTTGGTTTGGTTCACCTGCTCAAGTCTGCCAAATGATGGTGAAGAGACTTGGATATGAAACCTGTCTGCTGTTGCTGGCTGGTCTTATTGCTAGATTGAGGAGATGAAAGCTGTTTTTATGCTTTGGGTTTCGGAGTTTGGATTTATGTTCTTGGTTGTTGGTTTCTTGGAATATAACATAGTGAGCTCTTGATATTTTGTGGCTGTATGTCAGTTGTGTGAATTTTTTTCTATCATGTGGATATGATGAATATGTGGGGCTTGGTTTTTGATTACTCGCATCGAATTTCTTTGATCGCTCATATCTTTTTGAGTTTTGAACCTGAACTGAAGAATATACCAGCATATGTATTATTAGTAGTTTAATTCTCTAGTTTGTCCTCCCGTGGACTTCAGTTGTAGGGCAAATAGATCGACTGCCATGTCTTTTAGGCTGGCAAATCATGCGACTTCTAGGTATTGTAGTACACTGTTTTTGAGAATATCAAAATGCAACTGGATAAGTTACATGAATTCCCCAGGAGTTTTATTATTGTCTTGCAGGATTTGAGCTAGGCAATGACCTTTGAGACATCAATGCTTGTTGTTAGTTGTTTTCAATTGTGTCTAAAATGTGCTGATCATGATACTTTCTGAGAAACTTCCTATTTATGCTTTTTAAGGATGAATGATTTCCTTTTCAATGTGTCCATGGAAGAAGTGAATCTTGAGATCATGTTGGTAGAATTTTAGTTTCTATTGCACCAGTTGTGTTCTACATTATTTCATTTTCTACCTCATTTCCTTTTAGTTCCATCCAGTTGCTGATTTTGTAAGACTTTGCTATTTGCAGGGGAATGGGTTGCATGCTCTGTTGGGGCTAATTTTACACCGCATATCATCACTGTTAATGCTGGTGAGGTATGTTGCAAACATAACTGTTATCTTCAAGTTTAACTTACATTCTGCATCAAGGTTGCATGATATTTTATTTGGCATGAATGCTAAAAATTCATAATTTCATTGTTGGAAAATTATGGTTTGAGGATACCATGCTGTCATCCTGTCATTTAGCTAATATTAAGAACAAACTTTTTAATTTAGTATATTGGTGATTTCCTTTTGATTGTCTTAGGATGTCACTATGAAGATTATTTCATTTTCTCAACAAGGGCCTCGAGCTATATGCATTCTTTCTGCAAATGGGGTGATCTCAAGTGTCACTCTTCGTCAACCTGATTCTTCTGGGGGTACATTGACGTATGAGGTAACGGCTTATTTCTCTTTATTTCTAGATTAGTTATGATGACACCCATGCTTGTGCCTTGACAGTTGTTCATTCCCTTTGAAAGTTGAATTCTTTGTGAAAACATACAACTTGTATATAGTTTAGTACATGACACTTTAATAAATAATGATTGAATTTACTGTGTTTCTAGAAAATTTCTTGGTCAACAGTTGTCAACAGTTGTGAACTGTTGCACGAACATGAAGCGCATCTGATGTGCACGAGTGAGTGCATAAGCAATTTGTTAGAGTTATGTCATGCACTTTTTTTTTTTCCATAATATATATTTCCTTTTGGAGTGAAGAGATCATTTGAGCATTGCATTTAAAATTTTGCATGTGCTCAAAATATAATATCCCTTCGAAGGTCTACAATTGAAAGGATTAAAATCTCCAGCAAGATCAACATTAACAACCTTGCTTTTACTCTAATAAGTTGCAATATATAGCGCCCTCTTCACTATAATTCTAGATTTTCAACTCTGATTTTCATCAGTCCTCTTTCTTTAGATTCGAACTGTCTTATCTTCTTAGGGACATGAAATTGGCTTGCAATAACTATAGCTTTTTTCTTTTTTTTTGGGGGGGGGGCAAATATCGTCAGAATAATTGTTTAAAGTTATGTGGCTTAAAATCAAAGGACAAATTGATCCTTTCTGGTTAACATTTTTAAAAATTTTTTATGTGATTAGTCAGTTTTCACCGTGAGAGTCTTTAGGGATAATTTGTTAAAAAATGAGAAGAATCAGGAATTAATGGCTGCCTGAAGAGCATGCATGTTGACTGGAATATATGGTTGGTCGTATAGGGTTTATCTATATAACCTGCCTATTCCTAGGGTGTAGTTTACTTCGTTTATTATATCATTCATTCCCAGACATCCCATCTCTTCTTAAATTTCTTGCAGGGTCGTTTTGAGATACTGTCCTTGTCTGGTTCCTTCATGCCCAATGACACTGGAGGGACTAGGAGCAGATCTGGTGGGATGAGTGTCTCATTAGTAAGTCCGGATGGGCGTGTTGTAGGTGGTGGAGTTGCTGGTCTCCTTGTAGCTGCTGGCCCTGTGCAGGTTTGGCTTCTGTTTTGTCTGTGCCACCCGCTTCCCTGTTTTTCTTCTCTATCTCCCTCTGCTGTTTTCCCACTCTTCTGGGTTTTCACAACTTCCTTTTAACCAAATGATTACCTGAAAACACTGGCAAAGACCGAACATCTAAATTTCTTGCTTTTGGTTGTTTCGAACCAGGTTGTGGTGGGCAGTTTTCTGGCTGGGAACCAGCATGAGCAGAAGCCTAAGAAACAGAAGCCCGAGCCCATATCAGCAGCCACACTGGTGGCTGCTGTTCCAATTTCTAGTGCCGACCCCAAATCAAACATCGCTTCATCCTTCCGCGGTGATAGTTGGTCATCCATGCCGTCAGAATCAAGGAATAAGCCCACTGACATCAATGTATCTTTGCCTGGAAACTAATCTAAATATTTCCTTATGCAGTATAAGGTCCGATACTGACAGCACTGGCAATCGAAATACAATTGATCAAATCTCATTCTCACCTTTGTTGTTGTTTTATGTGTAAGCTTATTGACTTTTCTCACAGGTACCGGCATATGTTCATTTTCATTTGGGCGGGTTTTTACCCTATTTATTTTCACCAGTAGTTTTAGTTAGTCAGCTGATTAGATACGGCTTATGCCACTGTTGTGTCATGTAGAATATTTTAAATGTAATGTTTCGCTGAGAGAGTTGGCCTTTCTTCGAAGTGATGATGGATTGTGATTTTGTTAAAACCAGTGTCTTTTGAACATCTCAGCTTCATTGCTAATTGCTTGTTCATATAGCTTCAACTTTCAATTCTATTTATTTATTTTTATTTAAATTTTTATGCAAATGAAATCGTAGTCTAAGAATGAGGGAAACCTGCAGTATGTGAATGTCCTTTTTTCTGGACCAATCTCCGTAATTTGTGTAAAGAAAAACTACCTTCGATATGTTCATGAAACTTGCCTTTCACTTCAAAGTTTTCTAACATTACCCAAAGCATCTGGCGAAGCAATTTCCCTTTTTATTCAATTTGTTTGGTGCCAACGACAACGTATGGATAGGGAAAAGACGTGGGAAAATATAATTGTGCTAAGCTAGGAGCGTCTTCTTCCATTAAACAACCTGGAAAGAAATTTCGGCTCAAAATAATTATACATGGAAAGAAACCACCTTAATATATTACTGATCGATGATTTAAACTTCTCCAAGATGCAGTATTAAATTGAACAATAACACCCTAAACTAGGCTCCTGTTGCTGTAAAAAAATTCGCCCTGATTTTGACTGAGGCATCGGTTAATGCGGTAGATTAAAAAATTAGATGCGAAATACCCTAATCAAGCAATCCAACAGTTTTTGATGCTACCAGAAAGCTATGAATCAACTACTAAGGAATATGATTAGCTTTTTTAAACATTCTGAGACCCTTTACTCTGTTTAGTTCTGTTGCCAGCAACCATGTAAATGACTCGGATCTTTCCCGTAGGTTAGCCTTAATAAATCAAATGTTTCACTTATTTGTTAGTTGTTAAATTCAAATCAAATTATTTTATACCAAGTAAATGTCGTCGATCCAAAGTGGCTATTTATTATTAAAAACAATTGGTACGCGTAAAGCTTTATTTGACTTGTAGTTGTGCAACAAGACACGGTGCTAGAAAACACCAAAAGGTAAACAAAGATTGGGTTTAGGGCTTTGTTTATTGCAGATTCGAGTCAGGTCCAAAAGTGTGAACTAAGGAAAAGCTGGGTTTGAGATTCAAGGTACGGATCTGGTCCATAAAATTCCTTCGTGTCCTTTACGACTTTCAATCTGAAAACTAGGCTTGCAAGAAACCAAATCTAGGTAGTTAAGACTTCTGTTTTAACTACGATTCAGAGTTACAACTTACAAGGTAACCAGTTCTAGCCTTCTGATTTTTGGCCATATTTCAGATTGTTTGTTTTTACCAGGCACTAGTCTTAATAGACAAAACAAAATAAACTAACCAAGTAACTTCGGGAATATCTTATCTATTCTTGAAAGTCTTCATTACTTGAAAAAAAAAAAAAAAAAAGAAAATAAAAAAGCTTAGCTCATTAGAACACTCTATATATTTTAGTAACATACTCCATTACTTGTTCTGGGAAATCACCTCTTCTTTTTTAAACCGACTTGAAAGTTCTATAAAATGCGACCAACCAAGCAAATGGAGAATCAAGAATGAATACTTTTTTTTTTTTTCTGTCTGTATGCACTTGAATGAAGCTTTTCAGCTCAAGTATAATTCTCTGTGCAGTTGCCCTTCTGTTTATGAAATCTTTGTCAACCTCGATTTCTGAACACTGCAACCTTGAGTCCTCGTACGGTCGTCCACTTTCCCTATTCATATTGTTTACTGCCATAGCTGTTTCTGAAATTGTTGGACGCCATAAGCAATCTACAGATGAATTTGATGGAGTCTTCACGTATTTTCGCTCATTATCTGAAGTGGGAGCTTCCTTGGATAATACTGAAGAAGAGTATAGCGATGTTGATGTCTATGAAGATAATATTGGTAGTTCTGATGGTTATTATGAAGACGACGATGATGATGACAACAATGACATGGATGACAGTTGGTATGGTGAAGAAGAATATGGTGATGATTTGAAGCGAAGAATCGAAGACTTCATTGCTAAGGTCAATGATGGATGGAGGGAAGAGAGGATAAAGGAGAAGCTGGAAATACCCGGATGAATCAAACAGAAATGTATTATTGTATTTCACTTTTGAGCATGAGCCGTTAACATACTTACATTCTCAGCACAGTGGCCTACGTTCTCAATAGCTAACTGAAAAGGTAATCCCTAATCCTGTGAAGCTCGTATGCTTCATTATGAATATCATCAGCCAGTAAAAATTTGATAATTTCTTGGTTATCAAAATCATAAAATTAAAAAATACAATTCTTAATATATTATTTTGCAGTTCTTTGCGTGTTCTTTTAAGTGTGTTCAGTTTAGTTCTTAAAGGGAAGAAAAGTAGAAGGCAATAAGCAGAAGTTTTTTCTTGTTGACTTAGGAATTGAAAAAGGTAACTGTTTTAGTAGATCCAAGCAGGAGGCAAACTTGAATGCCTAGAAAATAAGCACCAGATGACTGAAAAATATATTTGTAAACTAAAATCAAATGAAATTCTCACAATCATACAACTGGAATTTATGCTTATATCAGTTGCAACTTGCAACAGAAGAAGCTGAAACAAAATAGAGAAAAAAAATGTGAATGGCTGATGCACCGCAGCAGTTTAGAGCAACAAATACTTCGGGGTAAGAAAGCTGCCGGATCTCCTGTTAATCATCTACATCTTCTAATGCAGAGTAGATAATCCTAACAAATACATATAAAAGTTCCCATGTTAGCAGCTACTAAAAATAAAAAGCAACTTGTGTATTTGTCACTCAAAAAAAAAAAAATACCAGAATAAGGTGAAAAATAGGAGAACGACCAGGTAGGCAAGTTTAAAATAGCGTCGGGTCTTCTCCCGATGAAGCAAGTTAAATATCTCTGTGACATCCACCAGGTGCTGTTTCCGTGTGTAACTAATAACAAGAAAAACTAAAGTAAACAACAGAAAGCAGGTATAATCGGGAACAGCACTCAGCAAATTATAAACCTTGATAGCAGTATACAAATTTTTTTCCCGAGTAAATTCCTATGCTCTAAGAGTCGCTATGCTCTGATGATCTGATCCATGATAAATACAATAAATTGCAACTTGATCTAAAGCAAACAAATAACGATAATTTTGCAAAACGCCCAGACTTTCGCATGCAAGAGCTAGAGAGGAAAGAAAGCTAATTTTAACCATAATGCACTTCTCAAATCCATCTAATTTGGCAAAAGAGATGGATAATATTGTTCCCTCTCGAAGATCGCTAAAGCATTCTCTTGTTTCCATCTATTGATATAACATTGCCCATACATATTATACTTATCAGATAAATCGCAATTTTCTTTAAAATTAGGGCCTCATAAGATGAGTCTCTAACCTAAGACAGGGCAAAAGGTAGACAAAGCAAACAATAAGCTATTGTCAATACTCATATTCACTACAAGGAGGTTCAGGATACTGGCAAAGTGAAGGCATATAACAAAACTTCCCTTGCTACCTACATTAAGTTATTATTATCCATAGATGCACGTCTTTGCACAGGTTATAAGTTATAAATCTTTCCGGTCACGAGCCCTGCCACTCATCATTCACAGTTCAAACAAGCTCTCGGAACTAAACAGAATTGATCAACCAGACAGGCGTCTTAAATCCTACTGGACATTGGGAGCAAAAATAGATATATAAGGGAGCCGCAGTGAAGCAATTTGAAATTAACTGTGAACAATAGCTAGTGAAAACTATCATTTGAAATTTTCCTAACAACAGACTTACATTAATGATAAAAGGTAGAAAAAGAAGATGACCGAAAAACTTACAGTCTCACATTGTAGTATAAATATGGAGCACATAACAGTGACATGACCCAATGTCCCGTTAATAGATAGAATAAACATAAAAATCCTTGCAGGAAAAATTCTGGCACGACAGCTTTGTTTATCCGTGATGAAGAGTCATAAGGATTGATGTAATCAAACTCTAAATCAGCCAAGCACATGAGCTGCAACAAAATTATCAAGCTGTTAAATCTTATTCTCAGTTCTCATATAACCAGAACAATCTGCAGATGAACAGTAACACCTGTAATGACTAATGAGCTAAGCACTACACAGATTTCTTTTTACATTTAAAACCCAAAAGAAAGCCCCAAATGGTTCTCCAAATCTTATTTCAGGAATCAGAACTTCAAACCCTATATTCTTCTCAAATAATTCACAAATCAATACCACTTCCCACACATGACTTTAGAACAAAATTCAACATAGCCGGATAAATGCACACCAAAAATACTATTTCTTCTCTTCTTTTCTCAACACAAAACACAAATTTTAGCATTTATTAAGTGATTTTCATGCAAATAAATGAAGACTCAACTAAATAATCATTACCCAACAAGCTAATGGTGAAGCATAATAAAATTCAACCCAAAAAGAAATGATATAAGCAAAAATACAAGCAGACCCAGAAAGAAAAACAAAGATTCTGGGGTTTAAGAAGGAATTGACCTGATAAATGAGGAGAACGAGAAGGGCTATGAGGATAAAGAAAGAAATAAGCCATATGAAGAGATCTACCATGACTCTCTTTCTTTTTCACTCTTCCTATGTCTTCCCTTTTTCCTTATTTCTCGCTTGGATTGGATGACAAAAGGATGAAGACCAAAAGATAGGAGGGGCGAGACTGGGATTTGGCTGTGCTGGGTGATAAAACAGTACTAGGAAGAGACGATGATGAAACTTGTTGGCTTGTTTGCTGCCCTGAGAAAAGCCTGAAAGCCAGATCCGACCAAAAATAGGCCAGGAAAGTAGTGTTTGAGTTTAAAAGACTTCAAAGTGACTCAGTCAAATTCAAACGTAAGCATCGAATAAAGAATTTATATGACAGAATTGAAGGAATGAATCACACGCGTCCCGTAGTCTGATAAATTCTTCCGCCTTTAAAATTTTTCTTATCATTTCAGAACATTTCTAAAGAAATTTCTCACATAAAATTTTTTATCAAAAAAAAAAAATCTTAATTCTCTTAATTTGTTTTTTTCATTAGAAGACAATGTTGAATGCTTAAGAAGTTAATTCCGTTGTTTCCAAATATCTTTCATGCTTATTATGTGCAATCACCAATAAGTCTTAAGATGATGGCTTTGAACATGGCCTTGCATTCTGTTCATTAGTTATAATGATATTGGAAATAAGGCCAAGTTAGACTTCCAAGTGATTCAGATGAAGATCAACTTGGCCATTTCCACATGTGATATCGTGTGTCTTGAGGGAGAAATCTCATTCTCATAAATGCTACGTTATGAACTGCAGAACATGTTGTGTTGAGATTAGAACTGCAGAGTCAATAAGTAATCCTGATTCAGTTAGGGCTCCAATATCTCAAGTTCATGGCAATCCAATTCCAACCCAAGCTCTCCTTCCTCAAGCTGGGTCTCCAAAATCATTTTCATGCATTGAGCTCTAAAATTCGGCTTTTGGGGTCCAATTTTTAGGCCTGAAATTGGGTTATTGGACTGAACTATCGAATAAGAAAAGGAGCAGCAACTGTAACTCGAAAAGAGAATTTTGTACCATTGTCCAATCTGGTTAACTTTAAGTGAGGTCCAGGTGGAAGTGATAAAACCACAAGGATTTCACCAAAACAAGGGTGGGTCCATTAATCATGTGGTTGATCAAAGCCAGCTGGTTTGTAATTTTTGCAAAAACAAGTTTCAGCTTTCAACGTTTGTGAGGGGTCCCCCCTCGGTCCTTCCTCTTTTTTTCTTTACCCTCTCCTCCCACTTTTTTATAAAGTGAAGGAAATTGCTAATGACTTTTCTCATTATTTCTCAAACTTTATGCCATTTCTTTTTTGTGGCATCATTGAGGGGGGAATTGTTTACCTTCATTAATCCATGATGGACACGTGGCATAAATCACAAGGTTAATCATGGGCCCTTAGGTAAAAAAGAATTGGGTCATATACCCCCCATAATAAAAACAACCGAGTTTGCTCAATTTGGTCCACACTGATAGTATGGAAACATTACTAATTTTGTGATATGCATGAAACTCTCATTGTGTACACATCCAAACAAAAGAAGTTCCTAATCATAACTTTGCAAAAATGTTTTGAATTTGAGAACACCCAATTAATGGGGCTTGAAGAAGATGTTGTAGTTTAATTAATTTTTGGATGATTTTGCCAATTTCATTAGAATTATTAGAAATATCATGAATTTCTTTCAAAACTCCCATGGCATGTCAAATAATTGAAACATATGAAATGGAACAAAATGAATTATTTTATCCTTTCTTTGAAGAAAAAAATAAAATAAAATAAAATAAAAGGGTAATTTTGGTGCACATCTAATGATAAGATGTAAAATGAAAGTGTCCATTATTATGTAGAATGGAAGAAAAGGAATGTAGATAAGAGTATGTTGAAAGCTTGGAATTTAGGAAAGGTATTTGTGTTGCCAAATAAATAGCATCAAAATAATGCATATTTCTTGAAGGAAAGTCCTTAGTCTTGTGATTCTTGTCTATTATGTAAACAAAGATGTCTACATTTCCATTTTAAACAAAGAGTGAAAAGAAAAAAAAAAAGCAAAAGATTAATGATATATTCTTAATTTAGTTCTTTTTTAAGAAACTTTAAGATTTTGAATTCAAAATTCAAGTATGAAGCATGATTGTGAAGAGAAGGGAAATAATTATTTTCATAATTCAATAAAGAATCATATATATATATATATTAAAAAAAAAAAAAACCCTCTTTGATTGACTTCCCTAGACTGCAAAAATTTGAATAAAGATAACATACAAAATAAAGCTTATTTTGAATTTTGTTAATTTGTAGTACCCCATTTGAGAACAATTGAGGAAATCATTAGATTTGAAATTTTCACAATAAGATAGCAATTATACCCATCATTTTCCCATGTTTATTTTAGTGGTTAACATTTATGCAAAATTTGTGCCTCACACACAAAGGAAAAAATTTAGTTGATGGGTATTGCTATCATTTTATTTTATTTTTCCTTTTTGTAGAGGGGTTGATCGACAATGAGTTTGGTTTTCCTTTTGACTTTTTATTCAATAAAGAGAGAGGTTGCTTATAGTTTCTAAGGATTCGATGCAAATATAACACAAGAAAAATAATTAAATATAATATAAAATTTAATATATACATTCATGAATAACATGAATTATTAACATGTTAATTTATATAAATACATAATAACTTGAATATTGATAAAACATTACTTTTGATTCAAACTTGAAATTGTTAAAAATTTGTACTAGTATTGATACTAATAAGCACTAAATGTTTTTCAAACAATTTGAATTATAAGTGAAAATTTTTAAGGATGATATTTTCCTTTTAATATGTATTAAAAAGGTAAAACTTAATAAAATAGAAAGGAAATAGATAATTTACGGGGATCATTTCACTTATAATTTTTTTAATAATCATGTAATTATGCAATCATAACACAGAATTATGCGAAATTTATCACTTAAAATCACGAGTTTTACATAACATTTTTATAGGTCTTACATAATTAAAAATTATGATTAATTAATTATACTATGTTAACTATAAGTGATATGCTTCTAATTTATGGCAATAAAATTAGAATGATCTTTGTTATATCATATTAAACTTAAAATCTCGGAAAGATAAAATTGATTTTTACTTAAAGTGTTTTACAATAATATAGAAAACAAAAAAAAAGTTTTGTATTTATTATTCCATTGGCTAGCACAATAACAAATTACAAAGAAAGTTGATAGCAAACATGTGATTGCCACCAAATTTGCTAACTGCCAAGGAGGCTTTCTCTAATAATAATAAGTCAATTGAAACCACCCCCACATATAGATTAATAAATATTATATACAATTCTAACTTTATTTATAATTGAAAAATTCATGATAATTCCTTTTTTGTTGGAAAGATAGACAACGAGGGACAAATACCTCCGAAGAAATGTTTTCAATTCTCATATAGTAGGCGTTAGAAAAGATATTGAAAACTACAAGTTTTGAGCTAAATTCAATACTTAATTAAATTAATTTTTATTATAATTTTTAAAAAATAATATTTTAATAAATTTAATTCAAATTTTAATATTTGTATTTTATTTTTTTATTCTTAAATTATAACCGCCGCTAAGAAACGACAAGCTTTGAAGAATTTTTCTTCTGTCGAATTTGGTCCAAAATTTTCAAAACTTTTTGGAGTTTGCTTTTAAGGTGTGTGTTTACCAACTATAGAAATCCAACACCCCATTCTCTAAAATTGTGAAAATTTTAATCTTTCGTCCATGTATTCACATTTTTAGTTCTTGTAAATAAAACTACTAAAACCAAGTGGATTAGATTTGTAAGTTTTCCTCCTTTCCAACTGCATTCTTAGAATTGGCATGTAAATTAGCTCATCTTTAATCAAGGGATTAATAGATTTTTCCCTTTAAGCACAACATAAAAATACAACATAAATGTCAGATGTTTTTTAAATATGAAATTATAAAGTAACTTTAACACCATGCATAATATATTTAAACACAATTAACTTAACATAATTAACACATACATCAATTTTTTTTTCAATCATAATTATGTAAAAACTGTGTATAAAATTCTCAGATCTGGAATTCGGGAATAATTCAATATTGTTTGCTTAGGGAAATGGGTTCGAACCATGACATATAAGGTGGATGACAGTTGGGAGACGAATGGGTTTATGGACTCAATGCATATGTGGCCAACAAAGGCATTAAAAATTGACCTTCTTCTCACATTTGAGGAACAGCTAAACTTCGTTTTAACAATTTAATCAACGCTTTCTCTTCGCACTAATTTAGATTTAATTAGTAACAACCTTTGTTTTAAAATAGATATATTATACTTAATCTCTCCTCTCTCACCCCCCCAATTCTAATAATAAAACAAATATAAAACAAAAAAATCTTTATTCATATTTGAAAAGAAAATTCTAATTTAAAAATAGAGCTGTTCAAAAGTTAAAGATTCGATTCAACTTAATTTAAATTATTATTTATGTAAAAAATTATTTAAATTTAATTATAAATAAAAATATAATTATTTTATTTTATTTTAGATATTAATATAATGTTTTTAATTATTCTCACTTAGGCAAGATAAATTTTTTTTCGAATAGCAACCTCATCAGATCACGAACACTACTACTCAAGAAAAATAAAATTTTTTTTAGACATCAAGTGATCTTGAATAAAATCTTAATGAAACTTTTGCATATTTTTTTACAAGTGGTGTGTTTTGTTTTCCACAAATACATATATATATATATATTAATGAAGTTTTGGACATTCTTTTAATCCCTTGAGATCATAAAATCTATAATTATATATAAAGACTTCTTTTTTATTTAAAAGGATAAAATAAGATTGTAAATTAAATTTAGAAACCATTGTTTCGAAATTCTCATTTCAATCCCTCGTGAAGCATATCTTCGAAAATTTTGTTTTAAAATACAAAAAAGGCCAATTGGGGAAAATAAAATGTTTTGTCCGCAGAGCATATTGATGTTTGTAATACTTAGTTTTAAGGGTTAGCCATTTTGGCTAGATGACCCTTTTTTTTTGTTTTTCTAGATCACAATATAAAATGAATGATTGTTTCCATGATGATTATGTAAAATTTAATTAAACATACCTCCAGCCATTGTTGATCAAGATGAACGACTTTACTTTAATGCACAAAGAATCC